>JAHUTJ010059901.1:0-12480 GCA_036250325.1 Characodon lateralis
CTACTGCTCGGCCTGTAGGCCGAAACGACAGTCAGAGACCTATCCCCAACCCGAAGGCGCAGGGATGCGACCCTCTCATCCACTGGGGTAAACCCCAACACGAGACGGCTGAGCTGCGGGGCAACAGGCAAACCCACACCAGCTCGCTCCCTCTCCCCGTGGGCCACTTCAGAGTAGAAGAGAGTCCAGCACCTCTCGAGGAGATGGGTTCCAGAGCCCACGCTTTGCGTGGAGGTGAGCTCGACTAATTCTAGTCGATATCTCTCGACCTCCCGCACAAGCTCAGGCTCCTTCCCCCCAGCGAGGTGACATTCCACGTCCCTAGAGCCAGCCTAAGCATGTGGCTATCGGGCCGCCGAGGTCTCCACCTTCGTCCGCCGCCCAATCCTCTTTGCACCGGTCCCTCACGGTTCCCCCTGCAGGTGGTGGGCCCACTGGGGGATGGCCTCGCGTCTCTCCTTCAGGCTTGGTCCGGCCGGGTCCCGCGTGGAGCAACCCAGCCACCAGGTGCTCTCCGACGGGTCCCGACCCCAGGCCTGGCTCCGGGGTGGGACCCCGGCTCTGCTGTACTGGGCGACGTCACATGCCTCGATATATTAGTCCCCTTCTTGAACTGCTCTTTGTCTGACCCATCACCAGAGCCTGTTTGCCATGGGAGACCCTACCAGGGGCATTTAGGCCCCAGACAACATAGCCTCTAGGATCATTTGAGCACTCAAACCCCTCCACCACGTTAAGATGGCGGTTCAAGGAGGGGTATTCTAAGTAATAAATAATAAAACAACACCAAGGGAACTGAGGGCGAGGGGAGAAAGAACTACAGAACACTAGGAGGCAGGAGAGAGAGAACCGAACTATCAGGAACCAGAAAGAAATAAACAACATGACTACAAAACCCAAAATAGAAACATCTAGCTGAAAGTAAACAAAACACAAAACCACAACCAAAGTCCAAAAATGTCAAACCCCAAAAGTTAGGCTGATTTTACTGTCGGTTATCAGGTATGTGTATAACGTGTTACTAATTTCATCTCAACAAAACCTTGTGTTTTCCTCTCCAGATTAAAGATGAACTGGTCAAACGAGGACTGCCATCAACCATGAGTGTTCGCCTCCTGAGGGCAGTTACAGCAACAACTTGCTAGAGGACACCTATGTGTCTAATCCTTGCAGATCTTGACATTTCCTGATTAAGGGAAATTTTAAAAAGCTCAAACTGTAAAAATAATCAGTTACCAAGAAAAATTCAAAAGATGTAGAGGAAAGAAATTATAATCTAAGGGTGTATACATTAAAATTTCGTTTCTGCATCTCTGTGGGAATAATGAATAATATTTTAGTTTAGAGTTAAAGTCCACATACAGAGAAAGGATAATGTTACATACATTGTTTAATTTGATTTGCTTGTATCACGAACATGTGTATGTATGTGTATACTGTATGTTTGTATGAACATTTTGCTTTTACGTTTGAATAAATGTTTTACTGACTTACAGAAAACATTATCGTAATGATTTCTACTTGCTTATCTATTATTTTTCCATTTTTATGTTTTAATTGTTTGAAGTCAACAATATTTGAATACATGAGGCGTCTGCACTGTGATTTTAGAAAGCAGAGTAGGTTTTATCATAGTTTCTCCCTGTAGTTTGTCGTACATGTACAATTTCATTTATGTACATTTCTCTACATTTAATGTTTTTGTGCTTATTTTGCAAGGTTCTTTTTACTCTGTTCTGGTATATTGTTTAACATTGAGAACTCATTGAGCTTGAGCTGCCTTTGTCAAAAAGTAACTGATTTTCATCATGCAGACTCAGTTTAGTTTTCTTTCAAATGGCAGAGCATAAACACAGATCAGGTATTTTTTAATGTAGCACTGATTTTATCTTATTACCACTTTGGTTTTGCTTGATTAGAAATTAGACTTTGTACACAAGGAATGCAACTGAGCAAATATGCAAATGTCGGGACAAAAGGCCCACTGGAGATTATAACAACAGGGACACCTAGTGGTTCATAATATAACATAATCCTTTAATTTTTTTTGCTCGTTTTCTTCTGTTTCTGGATATTTTAGACAAAATTTATTTTAAAATGAGATTTTATATATTTATATATTCTAAAAAAACAGAAATGTAAGACTGGTCATTTTCATATGCCACGCTACTTGACACTAACATAACTTTGTCACAGTGTCAAATGTTCTCAGCCTCTTATGCGTCAGTAATAAATACTAATCTCATTAAGTTACACATTTCTGATAGGTTTTACTATTTAGAAATTATATTTTAGCCAAAAAAGTAATTGATAACAGGTTGCAGTCATTTTTACAGTTAATTTAATGAAACCTGAGTCTTTAAATTGCCTAAGTAATATTGCAACCACCATGCCTTAAGTCAAATAAAATATAATGAACCTTCTGTTCTTTTAACTGTTTTTGCAGAATAAAACTATTAGTGCTAACTGCAATAATTGGTTTAATAGCATTTAATTTTCTGGCACAAAATATGCAGAATATTGTGTTTGTTTTGTTTTTTCTTGCATATTTGTACTTAGCAGTAATCCAGGTTCCTATGTACTGCAGATAGTGATGAAGGACAGGAAATCACTCTGACTCAGTCTGATTACCAATGATGATATCAGCAGGACAGCCATAATATCCTGATTACCATGTTTGCAGCTACAACGAGATACTCTGATATTAGATTTGTACGGCAGGAAATTGAACACTGTTTCTGTTCTATATTGATCTATTAGTGCCTTTACAATCTAGCCAGTAGATGCATTATTAGGCATTACTGGCTGGGCCATTATTTGATGCCAAACATATAACTATTAAACTGAGTATCTTGGCTTAGTCATAAGATAGCTGGGCTCTGGAGAGTCTGGGATTTTATCCCTGCAGCGTGCCAAGGTGATCTTGGGCAGAAAACTCTTCCCCAGTTTCCTTATCAGTGTATGATGTATATAATATGATATAATATGACACTGAGAACACAGTCTAGATATAAAGAGGACAATCTGCAATTCTGCAAAACTTTACACAAAAAAAGAAAAATCTAGTAGTGTATGTTGCAAACAACAAGAGGAAGATAAACTCTTTAAATGGTGATCAGTCTCCTCCTGGCTGGGTCGTGAAATCTTCTTGATAGAACCTTCAGTTAACTGTTGAGTTCCTGATCTCAGCTCCACGGAAGAACAAGGTTTTGGGTGAGACTCATTGTGAGTGACATATCTAGCAATCAGAAGTGGACTTGGGGTAATTTGAAAGCTAGGTCACATTTTGACACAAGAGAGACTTCTTCTCATTTCCAAAAATAACAACAATCTATCACTTAAGTATCGGAAGACTGATTTTCAAACATATAATCATTCCACTTTGCGATTTTCAGTTTGGGATTAGTTATGGATTTAAAGCTTTTGTTTTTTTTTTTTTAATTGAAATCTATTAAAATAAATGTAAAGTCAAACAATGCCAAAGTAATCATATATGACCTCTGCATGCAAATATTCTACAGATTTATTTGGCAAACATTACAAAGGTGTTCAGGTTGAGGTTAGGACCCAGTGCAGGCCAGTCAAGTTTCTCCACACCCAACTTTATACACCTGCAGCCACGGAAAGTGATTGGAACACCAGAATTCATTAATTTGGTGGCATGACTCAATACGTTTGGCAATATAGTATATCTAAAAATAATAAACACTGAATATCGCAAGAAATAAAGAACATAAATAAACAAGCAAACGGTGAGAACAGCTAAAAACCAAAGCCTAACACCCAAGGATCATGACAAGCATGACTGAGTTTGTTGTTCATTATCTGCTTCCATCTCTAATCACCAGAGATCAGCACTGCACCATCTGCTATGCAAATCAACATCAGAGCAGAGGCAAATCAGTCTAAATAAGTTAATATGAAGCACATTTAAAATAGATTAAACTGCATGCAAACAAAGAATGGTACACAGCACGGTTTTTAAGGTTTCCAGTGAATAAGGCTTCACTCAAATATTATCTATTTTAAAATTCCCTTCCGTGACAACACCCTTTCACAGATGGGAGCAATACAAATAAATGATGGGAACCAATGTTATATTTAAATGAAACTTTTAAACAACTCTTCAAACCTGGAGACATGGGTGTAAAAACACAACATAATTAAGAATCTTGAGCTCTCAAGTTGTTAAAAGTCAAAATGTAGTTGTTCAGGTAAAAGAATGCTGTCTTTGTTGGTGATGAAAAAAATTGGGAAATTTTAATTAGCGAATCTTTGTCTTTACTGTGTAAGAAATACAAAGTTCCTGTTCAGCGACCTGGAGCTTTTGATTGCAAAAACAATCATAACAGTCTTAAACATGTTCAGCTCTCCAGTTGTTAAAATGTCAAAATTCAGTGGTTGATGGAAAAAATGCCATTTTTGTTGGTGATGAAACTTGGAAAATTTGATTTAGCACATATTTCTCTTTCATGTGAAAAGAATACGGATTTCCCATGAAATGTCCAGTGAATGAGAGATGAAATTATTGGTTTATTTAACTAAAGTCATCAAATTTTCCACATTTTCTTTTAGTTTACCTTCTACATCACTGTTTCCTACCTGACAAATGACTTCTGGACCTGACATAATGTGGTATAAAGGAGAACTCTGTTAGAGACCTAAGTCCATTTCCATGCTGTCAGATTTTGTCTCTTCAAACAATAATCCACACTTAAAAAAAAGAACCAAAAAACATTTTCTTGCATAACATAAACGCAAACCATTTACATTTTGACCTAGGGAGGCCACCTTAATGGACAGGAATTTACTCTGACAGCTAATGAACTGCTGCTGCAGACCGAACATTATGTTCCAGTTAGAGGAAAAACTGTCATGGCTTTTGATATAGATTTGACCCACATGCAAAAACACACTCGGGAAACAGAAAAAGGTTTACAAGTTTATTGTGATAGGAGTGGGCAATGAAGGCAGGAATCCGGTATTGGGAGCACTTCAACTGTACGAGGAGGAGGATAGGTAGGTTTAGGGAATGAATGTGGAAACTTGAAGTAAAATAAGACTTCTTGTGCTTACAGGAGGTGAGTAGATGAACTGCTGGGGGGAGAGATGGTGGAGCCTGGGAACGGAGATGCAGGGCTGCTTCAATGAGGTGAGTTTGATCCAGGGCAATGGTGAGTCCGGTAACTGTTGGTTAACACTCAGGTGTCGAAGTGCTGGCAGCATCTCCTCTTAAACACTCCAGTGATGAGGCTTAATGCGATATACCTGTCACCGCTTCCTACCACCATGCTCACGCACAGTCTAGGTTGAAACACAATAAGCAGTAGGCAGAAGAGGAGACAGAGTCTCCCAGACCCCAACAAAAACATATACAGCAAATGAAAAGCAAGAGTCAATGATCAGACAGCCGTTCATCTAGTAGGTGTGTTTAATGAGGTTCATCTAAGTAATGAGGAAGATGAACTGCAGCCATTAAAACAAAGCCTCATTGAGGTTGAGAATGAGCATGACTTCTTAAAAGGATGCAGAGCATTGAAGCAGAAATTTGATGAATTAGGGGCTGACATCAATTCACCCCTGCAATTCTTATTTTTTAAATTTTATCTGTTTCTTGCAGGTGATCGTCTGGTCCACGTTCAGCTTACAACTCCACCATGAAAATCTTCCCTATTTAAAACTGTAAGTAGTAAATGGGAGGGAGTGGAGGAGAGGCAGTCTGGGAGTATAAATGCTGATGGTCTCTAGTAACTCAGTTGAGGAAACATTGACTGGTTCAACATGATGCTTTCTGTGCTGCTGCTGCTGGTGGTCAGTGTTACACAAGCCAGTCATTATTATGGCACTTTGATGACCTACTACCCTCAGGAAACTTATGCAAATGGTTCAGTCTCTGTAAGTACAGATTATTTATAAATTCCTGTATGTTTAAGTCTTTTATAATTTGTTCACACCCGATACTTCTTTAAAACCTACAGGTGATCTTTCGCTTCAAGTTTAACTTCAAAACTTGCTTAGTTGATTCAGTTTCTTGCACTGGCAACTGTGGTGTGGAAAGATTGATTCTTAAACCAATCATATATGGGGAACTCAATGGTACTTTGTGTCAGAGTGAAACAATCACATCTCGGCTGCTTCCCAACAACTCTCAGCTTCAGGTTGTGTGAGTCCACATTTACAATGTTTAAAACAATATTTGGCTGTTTAAAGCTTCCGTGTGAAGACAGATTAGAACCTCAGAAGCTTCATTTGCTCAACTAAATACAAAATCTTTATAATTCAATGATTTATTGAGAGAAAACTGTAATTAGATGAGTGGTGTTTGTCTACAAGCTGAGAACCTATCCTGAACATTCATTCCAGACATGACGGTGGTAACTGGATAGATAATCTAAATGCTGTTGTATCCCGGAGAGCTGTGACTGACGTTGAACTGAGGAACCGGTCCGACACCAACAGACCCAACTCATCACCACAGACCACCATGTTTCCTGCCCTCAGGTCATTCTTTTTAAATTTAGATCACATGTTGGCAATTATATAATAAGATAATGATGTATTTATATGTAATTAATGGTATACAGAAACAGAAAATTTACTACAATAAACAAATTGTCAAAAACATTTGAACATAAGATTTTTCCTTCATGGCGTTAGTTTAACTCCTAGACTTACCTGTCAGAAGCAGGTTTGATGTTTGACAAAAACATTACATGGAGTAACAAGAAACAAAATTATATATCTCAACTCATTTTTTTTTTTTTTACAAGGTATGGTGGTTTAGAAAATTGTTTATGAAAATCAACTGATTACTCAAGAACCTTTATTTTATCATTTGGTATTTGTTTTCACATTTTTTAGCAGGATTTATATCAGCAGAGAAGGATAATTGCCTCAATAGTGGCTCAGTTTGATGAGCGAACTTAAAAAGTATGATTGACTGCAAGATTTATCAGGGCCCAAATAAAGAGCAAAACATTTTTTGTAGGACGGCAACAAATAAATACAGCGATGTTCTACAGTAACGAGTTTCTACATATTTTTTCTCCCTCAGAGTTCCTTCAAACTGTCAGAGAAATATTAATCTGTTGGCCTTTGACCCCGATGGAGATGAGGTTAAATGCAGATATGCTAAAATGTCCTTGCAAGAATGTGCCTCACCCTGCACACCTCCACCTGTTCTCAGCCTCTCCTCAGTAAGTAACAGATACTAATCTCATGTTATACAAATCCATAGTTTATAGGAATCGGAAATAAATGGAAAAGCTGCATAAGAGTGATTTTTGTAGAAGCAATAGCAAATAATCAGCATTTTCTAAATCATTGGAATTATTTAGCCTATTTGGATTGTATTGTAAACCTTTTCACTTTTTACTCTTAAATTTAACAAACTTTTAAATATATATAAAAAATTTTAATGTTGAATAAGAATTAAAATAATGTAACAATTATTCATTTTTTTTACATAAATGTTCCTTAGATTAAATCTGCACTCTTTTTAAGTATCAAGCTTCAGGTCAACAAATATGACTAAACTTTGTGTTTTTTTTATTAGAGTTATGGTTTAAAATATTAGTTTGGATTTTTCAAATTGACGTTCTGTGAAGGTATTATATGTTCCCTTTCCTGTTGTAGAAAGATTTTTTTACATTTGTGAGCTTGTTAGAAATTAATTAAATGCTAGTAGTGGTAAGCTAACAGCTAGTAAGAGGTCCACAGTCTGTTTTAACTGACTTTAGCAATTTAAAACTTTAAAGTAAAAAAACACAAAATTAGGTGGATAAAATGCTATCTTAGCTTAACAATCAACAGCAAGGGTGTGAAACTCCAGTCTTCGATTGGTTGGTGTCCTGCAACTTTTGGATGTGTCCCAAGTCCAACCGACTTGAGTCAGCTGACTGAATTACTTCCTCCTGTAACCATGTTCTCCAGAGTCCTGCTAATGAACCCATTATGTGATTCAGGTGGGTTGAATCATAGTAATTTCTAACAGTGGCAGGACATCGGCCCCTGAGGACTGGAGTTTGACATCTGTGGTCTACAATTTCACAGAAGGTGGCTGTTATGTTTGATGTTATTTTGTTCGGCTAGACAACCTTTATCTACATCTGTGTCTCCAGTTTTTTCACCTTTGGCAGAAGCTACTTTGTTCATAGAGTAGTTTATTGGGATAAAAACTTTGTCAATGGTTGGAAAAAAGGGAGTTATTTCAACGTATAATACAATTAAACATTATGGCACAAAACATTGAGCTTGTCTTGAAGTTGTGGTTTTATTTTCTATGTACTTGCAGACTTGTACCCTGTCATTCAGTGGAAATTCAAGCAATGAAACTGGTTCCTATGCAGTCCAGATGGTGATGCAGGACTTTCCCAGAAAGGCAATCACCCTGACACAGACTGACAAGTCAAAGGTTGGGAAAACTACCAGCGATGCAATCAGCAAGATACCCATCCAGTTTGCTTTTCAAGGTAAAATCTGATGGTTATCATATTTACAGCCATTAAGAGCTACATTAAAAGTGATTTATTTTAGGATTTTAGTTCTGTTAACCTTTTAATAATTATGTCCAACATCTAAGGAAAACCCAAAACTGAGTTTTTCAGGAAAATAGAATATTGCATAAGACCAATAAAAAAATGACTTTTTGTTGCTGAAATGTTGTCCAAGTTTATTGTCAATCTGCTGTGGATACAATTGTAGTGCAGCAAAATTAAAGAGTGTTTCTTCATGATCAGCAGAAGAAATTTAAAACATTTTTAAAATGTATAAACACACATGACCGTCCTTTAGCATGACAAGGCATGGACATGATTTCTAGATAAACAGGTCTGCATTTACATTTTCAGTTCACGATGACTGAAGTTGTTTCTGTCCTGATGTGTTCCAGTGGATCCTGCAGCACCATCCTGCTCAGAAGGTGTTTATCTGCCGAGATTTCTGGTACCAACTCCAGAACACGGAGCTCACTTCTACACTCCCGTCAGTGTGGCTCTGAAGATCAACATCACAGCAGCTGCAACTAAGTCTGAGTAAGGAAATGAAAAATGCATGAAAATAGATTCAGTAGAAATGAAACAGAAGATGGTAAACGCCACAGTTCCTTGTCAAAAAAGGTTTCTTTTGTGGACGTTTGACCTAAACTGGACTTAGACCCTATCTGCTGTGTCAGTGACAACATGCATACAAATCCTGGCAAATATATGTAGTAAACCCAATTTCTGTTCAGTTTAAATATTGTCACAGCTTTTCTAAAATGTATATATTTATGAAAATAGGTTCTAGTTTAAACAGCAATAAATATAAAAAGAACATGTTCTCTAGTTGTCAAAATATCAATATTAATACCTTAAAGAAAACAGCCGATCTGTTTGTAGGTGCTAAAAAGGCATATTCCCTGTTTTATAAAGGATCACTAGGCTCCTGTACAGCGGGCCGTACAATGTGGTCAAGAGTTCTTCAGGATCAGGAAACTTCTCTCTGACGTGGAAACCATCTGCAAGTGAAGATGGACAGAGCCACCCCATCTGTTTTGTTGTCCAGGCAAGGTCAGTATTTAGGACAAAGTGTATGAAAAGAAATGCTAAAATACAACCCCAATTTCAATGAAGTTGGGACATTGTGTAAAACGTAAAGAACGATGAAATTTGAAGCCATGGAGTTGGAGGTAATGATACTAAATTGCATTTACATAAGTATCTCAAAGTGCTACAAAACATCACTGAAAACATTTAAAGACATAATCATATTAAAAGCTACAGCTAAACCATGAGATATCCATTTTAAAACCTAGAAAAGCTAACAGAGGCTGTCAAGCTTACATCAAAATACAGCTCTAAACAACTTTATCGTACAGAGCCGTAAAGGAACATTGAGAGAGAAAAAGTGTTTAAGTAATCTGCGTTGCGCACAAGGAGCGCACAGGACAGTTTACTCTTTGTTTTTCCTTAAATGTCCCTTAAATGTCCCTTTGGCAACGTTTCCTGGTCTCTCGTGGCTGTTGATGTTCAGTTTTGTTTGTTTGTTAAATAGAACAGAACAGCATTTTTGCGTGCCAGTTTGCACCTGCCTTTTAAAAACATATTGATGAAGGTAAATACGCTAAAAAGTTTGCGACATTCAATTTGCATCTGGATTGTAGATCAGCTTTGCGCACACAATCCAATTTGCAAGTGATTTTATACATGCAAACCTTCTGAGGATCAGGCCCCTCGTGCGCAAGAAAGATTATTTAACTTTTTTTGTCCCTCAATGTTTACGGTTCTGTACGAAGCACATTCATGTTGTATTCAATTATTTTGGGACTTCAACACTCAAAGAACCATTTTTAAGCCATCATACTTTTTTATAAAATATCCTGGTATTTGGAAGAGTTTGTGATACAAGAAATTAAAAGTATACAGTTGAGCCAAATAATTTTGAATGAGAATTTACAGACTTAAAACAGACAGAGTTCAGGTACATCATGGGAGGTCTATATTTGCAGACATCAGAGTATTATATAGTTGAGTGCAATATTTTAAAGTTAGGAAGAGTTAAAGGACATGCACTCTTGTACTCTATTATGGTGGCTGGTCCTTATCTACACACTTCTGCATCTTGTGCCACACAGTAGCATTTAATAAACACAATGGTAATAAACACATGGTTTTTCCTGCCTGCATTTTATCCTTAAGGTGTACTAGTCTTGCAGGGGTTGTGGATAGAAGGGCCCATGATCTTTTCTGCTGTCCTTATTGTCCATTAAAGTCATGCTTGGTGGCTACTCCAAAGCACAATGTGATGGAGGAGAAGAACCTGTTGCTTTGGCAGACCAAACTTTCTCAGCAGGAAGAACCTCCTCCTCATTTTTGAGGATGGAAGAGATGTTGTTTTCTCCCTTCAAATACTGAGACGTAGTGGTACCCAGGAGTTTGAACAATGCATAAAGTCATTTTCCACTGTGAGAAGATTTGAATCTGTTGGGGAATAATTTTTCCCTGATTAAAAAGAAAACATTTAAATCTGCAGCAACCTTGTGCTGGGGGGCCAAAGTTGTATCATTGTTGAATTGTAGTTGGAAGGGCCGCGCAAAACATTTTCAGGGGCCTCAAATTACCTCTGGCCACCTTTGTATTACAGTGTGAAACTACATGGAACAGTTATTTTAATCAGTAATTTAACGTAACTCAAAGTTTATTATATAACACTTATGAATAAAACTGAATTTAATGAATGTGGTAAATGTATTTTTATAAAAGCAAATATATAATTAGTATCTTAATAAAAAAGCTGCTTTACAAATCTACCTCCAGTTTCAACAGCTCTGTGTATGAGTCTGAGCTTCGATGTGTCGTTGTGACAGTTAGAGACAGTAAGTCTGATTTTCCCTTGTTTTTACTTATTGAAATTTCTTTATTTCCTGAACTGATCGTGTTCCTGCTATTCTGCACTTGTATTCACAGAACCAGTGACTTCTGTTAACGTTCTGAAAATGAAGATCTCAACTGCGCCGTCACACAAGAACAATCATGGCGTCATCGAAAATTTGGTCAGTAACTATATTGAGATTAATGCAAACAATGGCAGTTTAACCCAACCTGTTTAGACTGATTTTGCTGTTTAATGTTGTTTTTGTTTACCTCCACTGCACCTGTTTTCTATCTTGACCTGAATTTTGACAAAAAGACTGTTAAAAATATACTGAGCTTTTTTTTCTTTCTGCTCTCGGTGGAGGAGGACGCTTTTTCTCTGTCTCCAGCACCTCCCATATCTGCCCTGCTTTAGCTCTGTGTCTTGTCTTTCTTTTTGGAGCCTTTTTTTGCATATCTTCTAAAATTCTGAGTTATGGATTTGATCAGCTGGTCTCTCAATGCAATTGATAAAATTTTCTCGATGAGAAGACAGAGTGAAGTTCTGGACAAGTTTTGACTAAAACTGTTTTATACCAGTGACCCAGCTTATTTGAGTGATGGGACCTCATCATTTTTCTTCTAGCACCAAATAAATTCCTTACCACAGAGGACTTAATGAGCTAATTACCTCTATTAGAAAGATCAGATTAGAACCAGCTCTTACCAGTTAACTCCCAAGGATTAAACCAATGACCCAGCTTTCTTAGTTAGACTCCAATGGACTGTTATTACTTAGTTCAACTTCAGTACCAGTAAAAGCAATATATTATTAGCACCTGAAAATGTGGATTAAAGCTGTTTTGTACCAGTGACTCAGCTTCCCTAGTTAGAATTCAGTGGAATGATGAGACAATCAATATTATCATCTTCTTTTAGTATAAGGTAAGTTTATTTATATAGCGCTTTTCAGTAACGAGACACTCAAAGCGCTGTACATACAATTACAATACAATCACAAATAAAATAAACACAGATACAGACACAGAAAAACAAATCAAATGATACTACAATCCTTCTAAGAAATCTAAAAATCTATGAATCCTTCTGAGAAATCTAAAAATCTCTGGCCAACATTACAATGATACAG
>JAHUTJ010059902.1:0-12476 GCA_036250325.1 Characodon lateralis
GTCTTGAAGGAGTTCCCAGAGATGCTTAGCACTTGTTGGCCCTTTTGCCTTCACTCTGCGGTCCAGCTCACCCCAAACCATCTCGATTGGGTTCAGGTCTGGTGACTGTGGAGGCCAGGTCATCTGGTGCAGCACCCCATCACTCTCCTTCTTGGTCAAATAGCTCTTACACAGCCTGGAGGTGTCTATGCATAGACAAAGCATAGACTTTGTCAGTGCAAAGTTCAAAAGCCAGCATCTCTGATGGTATGGGGGTGTGTTAGTGCTCAGGCATAGATAACTTACCATACTGCAGGACAACCCTTGAACGTTCAAGACATCCGGATACATCTTACGCTTGTGACAAGGAGTGACCGTAAACTCAGAGGGGGGACCCCTTTTTTCTATTTGAGAATCATGTACTCAGAATTGGAGAAAGGCCAACAATTATTTCGACCAATTTACATTCGACTGTGATCTGCTCTAGAGTGGAGATGAGCAATATGGACTTAAAATTTCATCACAATGTTTTTGTGCTACTTAATGCAAAAATGATAAAAGTGACTAAAAGCATAATTAAAAATTCATTACAGTCATTTTGGCTACAAATCTTTCACTGCATGCCATTAGAGCCCAACAAAATCAAATATTGCTCAAAATATACAACTGATCACACAGGCATGTTTGATACATTAGTTAAAAGCAATCCTACCTCTAAATGTAATTTAATAATTGTGTTAATTAGTATTGTACATGTTTAATATATTTATTGATGCTTTAATGGAACTAACAGAAAAGTAAAAAGTTTAGAAAGAAATGTTTAAACAAAGTACCAATTTCACTCATACTGTCAGTTTTTAGAGTTTCATCAATTAGTTTATCAGTATCAGAATAAATCACAATTTTTTACCATAATTGTTGTCCAATAATGATAAATGGTACTGTGAGTACGCATCCATCATCCAGAGCACATTGAAGATGGTGCTTTAAAGATGCCTACAGAATCACATCCACAGCAAAAACAAAGGATGAGACCTGGGTGTTCCCAAACAAGACACTCTCATCTCCATGACATCCTGAGATCCTGTGCATGAACACCACAAACAGGATCAGAGACAGGCAGCCCTAACAGAGTTCAACTCACACTGGGAACGAGCTATGTACAGTATATGTAACATTTAAAACAGTAGATTTCATTTATTTACAGACTTGCAGACAGTGTTCTGGACATTATGTAAATTACAGGATATTTATAGACATTATGTTGTTTATAGATAAATAATCAAGAGGTAGGGATGTAAAGAAAATTAACTTACCTACAGCTTGTTAAGTCATCTTCCTAAGCTTACTATGAGACTGCTGGCATCCCTTGCACTGAGGGTCCAGGTGGCTGGTGTTAGTGGTTTAATGCTAACACTGTCCCCAATGTGCCAACTGTTATTTTCCTGTGTGTGTATGGTGGAAAAGTTCCATAAATATGCAACATAGGACATGGTAATTTGCAGTTTTAGCTTTACCTTTTAGCTTCACATCATTAGCATTTTGGCAGCAGAGAAAATGTTTCGAAACATGTTCCATCTGACTTGTATGGACATCCAGGGCATTTGTCAATATTTATAATGTAAATGATGGTGTGTGTGTGTCTGTGTGTGTGTGTGTGTGTGTGTGCGTGTGTGTGTAATAGCAGTGGAGCGTGAGTCTGAGAAGTATTAATAATGGATGAGGGGGAGTGGCGACGAAGAAGAGGCAGTGGCAGATGGAGAATCAGTGTGTGAGTGTGTGTCGAAGAGAGAGTAACGGGTTGACAGAGTGAGAGCACAGAGAAAGAAAAGCAATAGGGTAGGGAAAAAGAAAACAGATTAAATAGAGAAATGCTTTAAAAGGTTATTTTTCTTCTGTTTTTTTTTTGGGGGTGGGGTGTCTGCTGCTGTGGATCCAGCTAACAGCACCTCAGTCTTTGTGTTTGCTCTTTTTTCCTGTATGCTGGGGGACTGATACACAAGGATCTACAGAGCGATGACCAAGCACCTCTACATGAAAGCTTACTGACTGAGGTACTGAAACATGAGCATACTGTGTGGTTTTTAAAGGGGGGAGTTAAATGAAGCCCATACAAGGATTGTACCTTCTTACCCCAACCCTAGTTTGGCACTTTTCTCAAGAAAATAATTAATTCCCAAAATAATCATAATTAACATAGCACTCAGTTCAATTTACATAAAAGTGTTAATATGCCTTCTTTGTTCTTAGCTTTCCGATTTTGAATGTCACAAACTGGTATCACAGAGGGTACACTGCTCTCTTTTTCTGTCTGTTTCCATCACTCACAACCTTTGTCCTGCTTTTCCACCACTGCTTACACAGTGAAATTGAAATTGGAAATCTTTGTTGCATCAAATCTGCATATGCTCGACTAAAATTGGTTCGATGGTGTTTGTGGATTACATTTTAAGATTTTTGCTGATTTTGTACTACCTTAAGTAACAGTAATTAGTGTTTTGTCTCATGTTTGTCTTTGTTATATTATGTATTAACATGGGTTGCAGTTCTCAGTCAAGATGTAAAACTGAGAGGAAAAACAACAAATTTACAGATGCCTATGCTGCAGCATACACATCTAATCAGTTGTAATTGTTTTGATGCTGCTTAACAGTCTGTAATTTTTGGGTAATTTTTCTTTTGTTTTTTAGTTTCTTCCAGTCTTAAAAAAACATACTAATCCTAGGTTCACAATGCAGATAAAAGTGGCCCAAATCTTACTTTTTTGCCTATAAATCACCCAGGACTTCAGAATTTTCTGTACAGTTTAAATCAGACTATTTAAAATCAGATCCAAGCCACTTAAACAGGTGGTCCTAAATCAGATTAATGCCATAAACTAAATACATGTAAACATTGTGCTAGATTATGGGTTATAAGTAAACAAGTAAGACAAATTACACTTTAATTCCTAAAATGTATTGATGTACAAAACCCATTTAGAGTAATGTTTAAGAGTCCAAATATGTTTGAGGACAAACACAAATAATGTAAATCAAGTTTACATTGAGGACAATAATGTGTATATACTCCCTCACCATTTGTTTTAACTTGTTACAGTCCTCTGTGGTTAGCTTGGGTGCTCTTAAAGTTACTATGTGATGTGTCATTGAACACCCAGTCTGCAAACGGATGCATCTTGTTTCGATCTGCTTTGCGTGCTGATCTGCTTTTGCTTGCAGAATGCTCTCAGTGCTAACAGGACATACTGGATCAGCAGCACTGCTAATGTTTGATAATTAGATGCTTCCCTAGACCATTCTGTTGGCCTGTTGGTTCAGTTAGATCCAACAAACAGCACAAAGTGGCTGTGGTTTCCCTGAAAGCTGTACAAACAAGCCTCTGTAGTCTCAAAAATTGAATGCCATGTAAACACTCTTCTCAGCTCAATATCTAAAATAATGATATTTAGGCTCAATAGTTTTCTCATAAAAATGAATTATGTCTGAACTAAGATGAAAAGATTTGGGCAGATCTTTCTGCCTGTATTAAAAATATTTATCAAAGTATTATTTCACTCTATAATCACAAACTGCTGTTGGTAGATTACTTTTCTCTTTACACTTCAATTCTATGTGAATTCAAGTTTATCACCAACCTCAGCTATAAGGCCTTTGACTGCTTTTCAGTGACTTTGCACTTTTATATTCTTCAGTAACACATTGCTTTAGGAGAACTACATCTTTTCCCCGGTGGTCTCCAACAGGGAAAACTTGCGTGCTTTAATTTGACCTTTAACCTCCTCTGAGGTCATTAAGAGACATCCAGTGTGGCTCTTTCCAGATCAGACAGAATATTAAAACATTTCAAATGACTTATGTGAACATCTAAGAGAAATATCCCACTAAACATCTGCACACATGTATCAGACAACTTTCTTTCAGATAATAGCTTTCAGTTAATTAAACATCATTTGTGGAGTGCTTTTCATTCAAACAACTATAAAACAAAGTGGTTTGGAGAATTTAGAAACAGACAGACAGACATACAATCACACCAGAAATTGGTAAACTGAGCAAAATCAGAAACAGAACAATTTATGATATACAATTGTATAATGTAAAAAACTGGAAATAAATAAAAAAAATAAAAAATATTGCAATTCCAAAACTTTACTATGAATAGCATACTTAAAAGTAAAAAAAGTACAAAAATAAAATAAAAAAAAGATCAAATCTAAAATTATGAGAGGTGAAATATAATCAAAATGTTAATATGTTGTTAATATAGTTGAAATGTAATTAAATGGAAATAATAAAAAGGAAAATGAACAAAAAAGAATAAGTATTAAAGTTTAATTAACCCCAGAAAGAACCGAGAAATCTTTAAAATGATCAACTCTGCTAGCTGCTCTTTAGGAAGGCTGTTGCAAAGGTGAGGGCCTGAATAAGAAAATGACCAGCAGAAAATCTGAGGGCTCTGGTGATCTGCAGGATAAAAGAAAAACTGATCAATGGGATGGACTAATACCTTTAATATTTTCAAAAACAGTAAAAGTCTTGACCCTTGTAGTACTTTGTAGTTTAGGATAAAATGTTGCAAAAATGGTTTCCTAAATGTAAAAGAAGTTTCAATGAGAAATGAGTTGAAGTACTTAAGGACAGTTCCAGGGAGTCCAGTCAGTCTGAGTCTGTATGGTATAATAGTTTGGTCAGCACTATCAGTGGCTGTGTGTAGTTCTTCCAACATTAGAACTGAAGTTTTGTTATGATCCATATTGGACCTAGTCATTCAGATCTTTTACAGAGCTGTTTCTGTACTATGATAGGATCTTGGCTTTAGATCCAGTCGTATTACCGATCATGATATTTTACCGAAATTCTTTGTGTTCAAATGAGAGCTGACACATTTCTCTAAATATTTGCTTAAAAAGGCAAATTAGGAAATGTGTGAGCATGTGTATTTGCAAGGGTTTCATTTGTCAATGTGAGGAGTACTGTACGAAAACGTTCAGTGTGTTTTATTTCATTGGGTCAGTTGGATGTGGTTGTGTTGTGATGTTAACAGGTGTTAAGGGTTTCAATGCAGCAGTTATTCTCTGGAGAACTGAATACACACGCTCAAACCCACTGTCATTCTCAAGTACAGTTCTTCCTTTGTTTAGAAGCATTGTGGAGAGGAGGTTAATGCACCCAGAAAACTGAAAGAGAGAGAGAAACACTAATGGACAGTGACAACGCTTTCACAGCAAATATTTGGTAGCAAGAGGTCTCAGACTGAGCATCCCATCCCATCCCCCCTTCTCTTCCTCTCAATCCACCCCCTCTCCCTATTGCCAAAGGGAAAAGAGCAGAACAAATGATCCATCTGTGAACAAACCCCAAATGAACTATGTTTAAATCAATGCTTCTGATGTCTATCACATTTTGATTGGAGAAAAAGAAGCACATTGTAGTTTCTTTTGAAGTCCTACTTTGGGCAGTTAATTTCCACAAATATTAACTTATAACACAGTAAATAGCCATCTATCAGGAAGAATCAACTCTGTTAACGTCATTTATTTGTCACAAAGTACCTGAATGAAATTAGGAAGCAGTCGATGGTCATTAGAGAGATCAAGCTAATTCTAGGTGCCGGTGGTGCATAATTTATTTCTACTGGGACTCTTTAGATGAACACACACCTTTAAAATGTATTCATAAACCCAAGTTTATTGGAACCATATTAGCCTGGTACGGTGACAAAACCGAGTGTATTGTGTCATTAACCACAGTTTTAAACTTCAGTTTTGTTTAATGATTGTTGCTGCTTGTGATGCTCTGCCACTGTTGGAACAAGAGCTAATGTCACACCTGATGTACCCTCTCTGTTTTTATTGGTTTGTTCTTCTTCAGCTGTTTGATTAACAGGGCTTTTTGCAATGTGCCAGACAATGAAAGTCCTGCAGTTCCTGCTAGCATAACACCATAGTGTGCTTAATATGCTGCAAATTTACATGTCTGCATGAAAGCCCCTCTTGATAATGCACAATTCTCCAAATGGCTCCAGCACACATTACTATTTTTTTGTTTTCTGACCCTCATTTAATCAGATATTTTATTAGGATCTTTATTTGTTCTGGATTTATAGAAATGAATACTACAGTTGGTGTTTTGCCTTTTAATTCTATTTGGGATCCCAGGTTTGTGACATGGAAACAACATGTTACACCAGTGTCCCTATACAGTTAAAATTGTATTTTTTTGCCACCTTTCTGTCTCCATTGCTACAATATTTAGTTCTGTTTTACATATAATTAATTAGTAAGTGGGGAGGCTGCACTTAATCATTTCTCAGAGTGGGAGTGGTTGTGCCTATAATATTTATTCTGACCCAGATGAATACACTCAGATAAAACATGATTTTATGAATCTCAACAAGGACATTTTTTATCTCTGTCAACACTAGGTTTTAGTCACATAACTGAGAATTGTGCAGTGCATCTCCGCGTGCGCTGGTCAATCAAGTAAAAAAATGTTGGCTACCAAACAAACCACACCGCTATTGTAATTTGTGTGGAGTGCGGGTAGCAGACGTAAACGTAAGGCTCACAGGCATTGGTTTTAAAGCTTTAAGCCCTAATATATGTGACTGGTGCACTTTGTGCCATGTTTAATTGCTCTAATGGAATTTATAGGCTTAAACAGTGGCAGAAAAAACACGATTGCAAGGCTCCACCGTGTTCACCCAAAGACAGAAAGAAGAAATGTGGTTGTAAACCTCCGTTCACTTTTTCACAATTTCCCATCAGAAAAAAAAGATCCAGACGGACATAAAAGATGGACTAAAATTGTACGGTTTTTGCACACATTTATTTTGATTAATCTTCATCTTTATGTAGGCTATCTTATCTTGAAACCGAGGAGGCCGCCAGGCTCAGGGCGGCTGCCCTGTAGGCAATGGCGGACAGAGGAAGAGAGTAGAGTAGAGAGACAATACATGAAATCAGCCTGACAGAAATTTTATTTTTAATTTTTCTCACTGTCACTATTTGAATAATTCAAATTTGTCCAGGAATAACAGAGAAAAGTGGATGCTAAATATAGTAGATGAACTAATGGCACCATATGCCGTCATATCATGTCACTCATGTTAATGTGGCCAAAACAACATTTCATTTGGGGTAATTGTGTTTTGTTGGCAGTGTTAAGAGTAACGCATTACAAAGGTAGCGTATTACAGAAATATAATAAGTGTTACAGTAATACATCATATTGCTTTAAAAACCACAACAATATATTCCTCTTTATTATTGCAGTAATGTGTGCTGTACAAAAGCATTTAATCATGGTCTGATGGTACGTGCTGTCAGGACATATCCCCGTGGCCTGGGGCATCTCGAGTCCGTCAACCCGTTCAGTGCTTCAGAGGTGCTTTGGGTCACGAGAAGCACCGCAGCTGGCTGCAGTGAACCTCCAAATCATAGTTCTCTTCATTGCTTTCCGCCATCTTTGAATGTTGTTAGGTAGAATGGTTCCTTAAACTACTGACCAGCATTATGGTTTATTATGCTTATGGTTTTATTGCTCCTATGCCTTCTTTGCATCCATTTGTACAAAGGGTTTGGTCCTTTTTCTTCATAAATTATGTCTACCTAAAATATATATGTGGCATGAATCAAAGAAGAGTGAGTTGCTCTATGCTTTGACTTGAAGTGAAGGAGCATTTTGAGTATTGCATTTTCGTTTTTGTATTTTGGCAGAGTTATTGTGTTGGTTTATAGTCTGTTTAGTAAATGTTTAGTCTTTCTTGTATCAGTTTCTTATGATTTGTTCCGGTTCAGCTATCCCTCCCAATAATTATTCTCACAACTCCCTTTCAGATAACCTTTTCGTGATCTACATGAGTTCTTTATGCTTGGGGATCAGCTCAAATGTCCCAGCACGAACTGGGTTGTTGAAATCCACCTACTAATATTACATGTCTGATCCACCTTTGGAGCTAGACACAGACCTGTGATGAGCTGTGCAATGGGATTTATATGATGGGATTGTGGAACAAGTGTGGCGTAGTGATAAGAGACAAAGATAGCAGATACAGAGAGAGCAGGACACCAAATGATCCTCCACTGTGTGTCTGATTTGAGAAATATGTTGATCAGAAAATAATAACATCTTCAGGGTGAGCTTAACTAAATCTAGGTGAAACCCTGGACACATATCCTATGCATGTTGCTCAGGTAAATGCAATGAGTTGTCAGCGACACTGAATGCTTTGAGAGCCACATGCTCTCAAAGCATACAGTATACTATTTTTGGTGTCATCATATCAAGGTGATTGATGTAAACAACAAATTGATCTGTAATAGGGGGTTCATGGTTGCCTGTTTATTGTGGAATGATGATCTGAAAGTAGTTCATCTCTTATGCTTCTTTTTTCATGGGTTTTACTTTGGCTGGCTCTGCTCAGCCCGTTTTGGGGCGGTTTCTGTTACTTTCTTTACCGACCCGCTACTGACATTCTTGGTACCTGCTCATCAGCAAGTCCTATCGGGGCTGAGCAAGGCCGAAATGTGACGTGAACAGACTGCTGCTCACTGATTGGCCATAAGTATCTGGTCAGTTGTTTGTTGGCGGCATGAGAAGGTGTTTGCTGAGGTAGGGCAGAGAATGAGAAGCCACACATTTTACCTTACACCACACGGCCAGGAAAATTGACTACAAAAATATTAAAGACCACAATGCGGGTCAAACTGAAAGCCATGGCAGTGGCCCTTGTCTAGCGAGTTGTGGATGGGAGAGTGGTCTGGACTCTGCAATCTCACTGTTTTAAGAGAACATGATGCTTATGTTACTTTGCACAGCACGACGCTGACAGCTGAATCATACATTATAATGGCCTCAACTAAAACACAACAGGTTCCACTGAGTAGAGCGAGGTAGAGTGGCGTGGAGCTGTGCTTACCTAGTGCTTTTTTTTGACTAGAAAGTTTTAACCAATATTTTTGGTGCAATGCATTTTGCAAGTTCATCTTCTTCCTAAAATATACTTGTTTTTATGATTTTAGACTTCTTTAAATAATACAGATTATGCATTACTTTTTGCAGGTTCTTTGTTGCGGTTCAACAGTCTACAATACTATATAAGTTACTATATAATAATAGAAGTGTTTAATATCTCTGCTTTCTGTCTTTTGTGTTTATGGAGGGTTCACCTTTTATATATAGAACACAGGCCGAGCAAAAACGGAAAATCACCGTGTCTTTAAAACAGCCAATCACTCAGGGTTTTATCCTTTCTAATTTTCTACAGTGTTCATACACACAAACACATAAACAATATACACAAATGTAAATCTTGTGGACATTGTGTGTGTTTGTGTGCACGAACGCTGTATATGTACACATACATTATATGTACAGTGGTACCCTTATCACCCACTAAGTAACACTGTTAACAAGCCAGTCATTTTAACACAATGTTTTCTGAAGGAGGGAAGGAAAGGTGAATTGGTCACGCAGTGATGAGAAGGACTGAAAAAAAAGGGAATACATATTTTCTTTTTATTTCCATTTTGGATATTTTAAAAATGTATGGTATAAATGATTTCCAACATAAAAAAAGAAGAGAATACAAAGCTTGATATCTGACTCTGATTTAAGATGTGAACGTAAATTGATGATGCAGAGATAGGGATATGTCATACCATTCTACATAATGAATGGAAAGAGTGTTTTCCATTAATTGTGGCAGCAGACATTTGTTAATGTACATAATGTTATTTCCTGGGAAGAATGTAGAAAATTTAATTTGGTAATGGGATGATTACCAGCAAAATTGGAAATGACAAGCATGTGTATGTGTCTCTCCTTGCCAGGCTTCAGGACAGCCCAGGAAATTATAGAATGGCTTTTATTGGTTTAGCCTCCAGGGAGATGATCTAAGGCTGCCAAATGAGGCCCAGTTAACATGGTTTTAGAACCGCACACAAGTACACAAAGGGGAGAAGCAAAGGGGCAATTTCTGAAATATTATTGTTATTATGCAAATGGGACTTTATTAAATATTAATAAATAAAAAATAATAAATAAAAATAATTAAATTTGACACTGTAGAGAAATATCACAACTCAAAGGCAAACTCTACTATTTCACCCTGAATGTCTTTTCCTAGCTATTTATTTGACCAAAAACAATTACAAACTAACAGGAACAAATAAAAGGAACAGAGTTTAAAAAATCTGATGAGTGGAACAAAGATAAGAAAACAGTTTTTGACAGCACTTTGCTGGATAGTGAAATTATTACCATATATGGAAAATTGTTGCTACCACAGTGAAATATATGGAGGGGTTGTGATTTTCTTTCATTTCCTCCAGCAAAAAACATGTCTTATTCAGTTTGCTTACTTGTTTGTTTTGTTGAAAATATGGCAAAACATTGAGCTGCAAAGTTTTGCTTTGCATAAGCAAATAGTTTGAATATATAGGAGCCGATCAGGTTCTGTCACATCTCCTGATGGTGAAGTAGCACCCTTCTTCTTTCACTTTTGGTTGCATCTCAGAGATGTGCCTTTAAACCATTTTAAGAAAACTAGCTAACTGCTGTTATCCAGTAATTCTATTTACAGTTCCTTAATTCAGTCGTATTAGAGCAACACCTGCAAAATTCTTATATAATTTGGGTCTCCTTCTGATAAATGAATTGGCGCTATATAAATAAAACTGAATTGAATTGAATTGTATTTGATGAAGCATGCAGACCAGCAATAAATATACTGTACATAAATGTTTATAATGTATCTCCATTATGTACAAGAACATAATGTATGTTCTTGTTTAAACTGGGCTACAGCGTAAGGTCATGTATGGTACTCTGGTATGGTGTCTCTGTCCCAATCTGTTCATTGGAGAGACTTCTGGTGATTTTACTATGCTGAGTTTGATGGTAGTATAAGTACTTTGAATTCCTTTGAATTCAAAAAGCAATTAAAGATAACTTTTAAGGTTTTTTAAAGTTTGATCTCCTTAAGAAATACATTTGCTTTTGTTTAGAAATAATATAATCATGCCTTAGAGTTTGCATATTTCATTACTATACTTGTATGACCCCTTTTGTGTATTTATGTTTGATCTTTTCCTGCAGTGAGATGTCACCTGGGTGTAGGAGGCAACAACATAAATAAGTGAGAGCTGCTTCAAAAACTCACAGTACAGTTCTGAAGAATTACCATCCCTGAATCACAACAACTGGATTTAACGCCCTGGGAGTGAAAAGCTAAGGTAACTGGGTGCTGGATGTTTTTGAAACACTGGTGTATTTAGCAAAGCATTACCTTAAATAATAGATGTAACACATGCCACATAATTCTAGATAATACCAGGAAAGAAAGGTTTTATCTCAATCATCTAAAATTTGATTTTTGTTTGGTCTTTTTTATTTTGTGATATTATTGCTGGAGATCTCTCAATGTAGGCTAATGCTGCGTTCCATTAACCTCGGAAGTTGGAACTGGGATGTTGGAGTTTACGTCATCTCGGAGTTGTGGCATTCTAGTTTCGTGTTGTTGTGGCGTTCTAGTTGCTTGTTTTCATTTGTTTTGCTAGCAACTGTAACAGCAGTCATACAACAATAACAATGACAATAACACTGTTCCACACAGTATTTCGTGCATACAAAAAGTGTTGAAATATCTCGTCTTATAAACACTGTACAACTGACTAAATGTTGCATAAATAATAGGGAACTTCTAAAAACAGTCAAAGTAGAACGATTTACTACTATTGCTGCGAATAGCAACCATCTTGAATCAGGAAGTCGGGTATGGTGTTGTCCCGACTTTCTGAATTGTAATTCGGACTCTCGCGGATGTTCCAGTTGAAATTTTCTACTCGGAAGTCGGAAATTCCAACTTCTAAGTACAAATGGAACGCACCGTTAGACTCCTTGAAAGGAAGTTTCAATGAAATTCCCAAACGTAAGGACATTGGCTGATCAATATTAGGCACAGACAACCCGGCCCTCTTTTCCTTTATAGACCTTAGTTTCTTGTCTGTGGTTCTGCTATAACTCTTACCAACATAAACTTTTCAAATCTGGATGAAGGGCACAGCTTGGTAATTGGTTTTCCTGGCATTTCAGCATGAAAGAGCCAAGTCTCTGTTGAATACACGGTTCATTTTTATTCATTCAATCTTTAAAATAAGTCGCTTGTGAGCTTACAGGCATTCCGATTGAATTTCATACCCTGTGTTTGACTTTACAATCAGGCAGTTCTCGTACTCCTACTAAGTGTCTTCTGCTTTATCCGGGAGCGGGTTGCGTGGGCAGCAGACTCAGCAGAGACACCCAGACGTCCCTTTCCCCAGACACCTCCTCCAGCTCCTCTGAGGGGAGCCTTAAGGTGATCCCATGCCAGCCGAGAGACATAGTCCCTCCAGCATGTCCTGGGCCGTCCCCTGGGCCTCCTCCCGGTGGGACGTGCCTGGAACACCTCCCGAGGAAGGCGTCCAGGAGGCATCCGGTATAGATGCCCGAGCC
>JAHUTJ010059903.1:0-12471 GCA_036250325.1 Characodon lateralis
CAATGGAGCGTGAGGAGTGAAACACTTTGATGAGAATGTAACGTTTAAAAAGGTAATTAATGTAGATGACAAAAGAAGCACATTTATCTGGCCCAAAGTAAACATCTCTGAGTTTAAGAAAAACTTTTGTCACCAAAAATTCAAATTACGCTCTTTTCTAAATACCTCAAAATGTGTCATTATTTGCTTCAGTAAAATGGTTTTTCATCAGGCCTAAATTCTGTTTCTCCTTGTCCTTCATTCAGCTTCTAACCAAAATAAAAAGTAAAATTATTGCAAACCTTTTTTGTTTGATTCACAATAATTTACATTCAATCTAAAACCAGCAGAAACAGAAAACTGGTACAGTATGTCCTATATTATTTTAATTTTAAATTACCTATAAATTGTCTTATTTAAATCTAAATATTTTGGATTTGGGCTAAAGCCCCCAATGTTTTGAGACCCTAAAAATGCCCCTGATGAGCATAATATAATTTAAAAAAAAATAGTACCTTAATGCCAGGACATACAGTTCAAAAACTACATACTTTGATCCAGATCAAACTCCTCCGTGGTGCTGACAAAGTGAGGTCGGGAGTAGAAATTATGAGGCCCCGGCTGCTGGAGCCCACCCAGGCTGAACAGGCTTCGCTCATTTGCAGCGCAGCAGGAGAAAGCCCTCCGGCTGGGGATGCAGGGGTACCGAGTCCAGTTCTTCATCTCCAGGTCGAAAGCTTCCAGTGCTGTCACTGGCATCTTTCCCTGACGACCACCTGGACGAGGAGAAAGAATTATAAAACACAATTTTTTATAGCATAGTTTTAGAGGCTTACAGACATATTCAGTGCTGTAAACAAATATGCTGTCCTTTACAAATTTTCCTGTTTTTGCTGTTCTGTCAGCTTAAATGCTTCAGATCATCAAACAAATAACAATATCAATACAAAGATAACCTGACCAAATACCAAATGCAGTTTCCAAATTATGATTTCATTATTAGGGAAGAAAAACTATCCAAAGCAGCCAGGCCCTATGTGAAAAATGAATCGCCCCCCTTAACTTAAAATGGTGGTGCACCCCTTGGTGCAAAAACCTTCATTCTGGACTTGCTGGTGTGCTTGGGATGATCTACCTGCTGCATTGCTGGAGTGTGGTTGAGCTTAACGTCATGAACTGATGGCTGGACATTCTCCTTTCAAGACTTTCTTCTAAAGAGTAGTTATTGTTTTCAGCTAAAACAGCAAGTAATCCCATCACCATGTTGAACTGTTGGTATAACCGTCTTTTGCTAAAATAGTGTTAATTTACACAAGATGTAACAGGATAGAAAAGGTTCCACTTTTGTCTCGTTAGTCCATAGAATATTTTTCCAAAGGTCTTTGTGATCATCAAGATGTTTTTTTTTCTTTTTTGGGCAAATGTGAAACATTGTTTGTGTTTTGTTTTTGTTTTTTTGATAAACAGTGGTTTTTGGCCTTAGTGTTCTCCAGTGGATGCTATTTTTGCCCAGTCTCTTCCTTATTGTTAAATTCTTACTACTGACCTTAACTATGGTAAGTGAGGGCTGAAGTGGTTTAGGGTAACATTCACACAGCAGGTCTTGATGCTCAATTTAGATTTTTTTGCTGAAATCTGATCTGATTTCTGTGTGGTCATTCGAACTACTAATTAAATGAGACTCCCATCAGACTTCAGTCTCAACAGTTCACAAGCCCGAAGCAGCCCCAATACGAACAAGGAGAATGTAGATTTCACACAGCAGCAAACTGTTTATGGAGGTAATAATGGATGTTTTCATCACTGTATCAATAGAAAGTTGTTGAGCAAATCCAGCTAACAAGAGTTTGGCTACATCATAACATGATGAAGAAAGGTAAGAAAAAAAACCCAACAACAACAGCCTTTTGTGGAGCAGTGACTGCTACTACTGTTACAGAAGTAGCAGTCACTGCTCCACAATGGCCTTTTATAGAGAAGTGACTGCAACTTCTATAGAGAAGTCTGTGTTGATGCATCGGAGCCAGGACAATGACGTGAAATGAGACATGACCATTCAGATTGTGAAAGTTTTGAAAACTATGGAATACGTATCAATACGAATACTGATTTGGTTAAAAAAAAATCGGAATTGGGCCATTCTCATTGATATATGGCTGTCTCTCTTGCTGTCTCTCTCGCTCCATTGTACAGGTTAAGGGGCACGTAACCTGGTGTGTGTGTTTCTGCACTGCTGAGACATACAGCCTCAGAAAAAGAAAAGATGGGGCAAGGAGGTGAATGTCTTCAGTCTGGGAGCTTCAGCGTGTTGGGATTATGATTATCAATTAATTAATATTTATCAATAATTATAATTAAAAATCATAATTTGAGAAAATTAATTTCTTAACCAAAAATCCTCATTTATGAATTGAAACCAGAAATGTCTTCTGGTGTTGTAATTGTGGCTCAACACCTTTGATAATTACAACCGTTAAATACTAGTGATAATTGATAACTATTACCAGAGATGTCACTGTTTAATCAACCGTTTCTGCTAAAACGTGGGGAACTTTAACCTTATTTTGACTGACAAATCACTCTTGCACAAAATAAACACAAACGACTTCTCTTTATCTACATGAATCTTTATTGAATCAACCGCCTGATCCACCTCGCTATTCCAATTCAATGATCTTCACCTAATCAAACATGCAAAGTTCTACACAGAAGGGTAAAATATCTAACTAAACAAAATAAAGCAAAACAGCAGTGGGTGTGTATGGAATCAACCAGCAGTTATGGCAAAAGTGATAATATGACAAGGGAATATGGTGTTGAACGAAGCTTTGGGAGCGCAGCCTGCCAGAAAGTGTAGCTCAGTGAGATGCACAGTCATAAACCTTCCCCCCAGCAAGGTTGTAAACCCCAAGGACAAAGGATAATAAAACTTTTGGTGGCAAGCCAGTAAGCAGGAAAGTTGAAGACAAAGAAAATGGTTGATTTTCACCATAAGGTTATTATAGCAGTCCAGTTTCACAGCACACCTGCTCTCAGGTGTTCACACAGTAAAAGCACAATCTTCGAGTTGCACGCGTCCGCGGATACTCCAAGAAAGTGGTCAATCTCCGTCTTTTGGCCTCCTTGGCAAAAAGGAAATAATATGATCTTACCGTCAGCAGTCGACTAGTATCACGCAAGGAGGGAAAGTTGCGTCTCCTTGAAACTCGGTGGTTTTTGGTTACGTGTTAAACTCACGTCTTCGATTGGCAAAGTGAAATTTCTGGCCTTCTCATTCCAGAAACCTCTTTCATGAATTTTCCGTTGGCCAAAGAAGTAGAATAAATGAAGAATCCACGTGGGACCTCTTCTTCTCCAGAGATGTTGGTCCGGTATCCAACGTGAAAAGCAAAGCTTTAAAGGGGGCCACCTTCATTTATGCTTTCCCGTGATGTCAGACTTGGGACGCCCTGTCATGTCAGCCGTTGTGGCCGCTGGGATTTGTAGTAACGGACTGTCCTGGGATACAAAATGCCGGAAGGTCTGGTAGCATCCAGCAACGTGCAAATGGTCCAATATTCAGCAAACAAGTGGTCCAACAAGCGAGTCAGATACCTAAGTGAGCCACACGAACGGCAAGGATTGTTAATGTAAAAAAATCAAGTGTGACCCGAACCGAGCCTTTGGTCGTGCCCGATGGCCAGGCCAGGCCGGTGCTCCCAATAGCCAGTCCACCCCTAAGCCTAGGTGACAAGAGTCACATGAACCCTGTTTTAAGGTATCAGTTTACAAGTTTCAGCATCAAAGCCAAAAACCAACAAATTGTGACACAATAATCATAGCTATGCAGCTTGAGCTGTTAAAAATCAATTGATAGCATGAGGACCTTTATAGCACAGTAAGTGTACCTGTCCACACTATACTGCATAGTTCTCACACTGCTTATAAATTTATGTTTAAGAGTACATATTTGAGCCATTTTTAATAAAAATTGGATAAGAAATAAGGGCGCAATGACTGTTTTTGTTGCAGATGTAAGCTCATCCCGCCTCGGAACACCATGGTTAACATACATCAATGCATAGCAATGGTGCCTGCATGCGCACATCACTATCTATAGCAGCTAATAATCCATTAGTATATATCAATGGTTCAGACAGCCATGAACGTTGGAAATGGGTCACATTTAGGCAGAAAAATATGAAAGTGTGAACTGGCCTTGGATGTTGTTCTGGATTGCTTTGTGAACTCCTGGACAGTAATGTGCAGTCAGGGGAGGCAGGTGAGACAGTACCTCACCAGTCATCATGAGAAGTAAAATCATGGCAATGATAAGACAAAATGAATTTGTCCTTTTAACTGTTCTAAGTATTTGTTTTATCTATGATTTTAACATTTTTATAGTCAAAATTGCTAAATTTATGCTTGATTCAAATACATAGGAGAAAAGCAAGGTGAGGCAATGAATAGGTGTACCTCACCACAGATGCCGCTGTGTCACACTCCCTGAGTGATACAGGCAGTTGGCATATGCCCATTGCTGTCTCTCTTTATATCACTAATATGTATGCTGGATTACACATGTACTAAACATGTTGGTGTTACACAGTCTGTCCAATATAATTAATGAATGTCATCTCAGTCATCAGTCATTTTCTACTGCTTCTTTCATAGTGGGTCGCAGGGAAGCTGGTGCCGATCTACAGCAGTCTATGGGCGAGAGGCGGGGTACACCCTGGACAGCCCTTAACAGACAAAATTGAAAACAACATGAAATGAAGTTTGTTGAAAGACGTTGGTCTTAAAGCAACATACAGAACCTCAATGTGCTGAAACACTGTTGTAAGAGTTGAACTCTATGCAGATGAAATCAAGATTTACTGTGAATGTCAGAGCTTTCTATTTTTCACCTACTTCCCAAAGTTTGTGTGTTTGGTTTTCCTATTAAGATCTTCCCTCTGCCCCGTTGTTTTTATTAGCTAAATAAAAAACAACTTTATATTAAAACACTCAGTCACACCTAAGGGCAGTTTAAAGAAACCAATTGACCTAACAGTCTGTGGACTGCGGGAGGAAGCTGGAGTACCCGGTGAGAACCCACACATGCATGGGGAGAACAGTGGGGCAGTGCTGAGCCCCATAGACACAGACAGCTAACGGCATGTCCCTACATACTCTTCAGTTATGCAGAGGGAAGGGGTTGTTTCACCGACAAGTCCTGTAACCATACTCTTATTTAAATTTGGTCTGAGTAAATGGAAGATTACTCAGAACACTGGGAAAGGAGGTTTTAGAAAGAGGAAGACCAACTCTGGAGCTGAAAGATCTGCTAAACAAGTGGGAGAAAGGTAACCCACTCTTTGCACCCGGAGTGCTACACCCAAAAAGAGTGTGGATTCTACACATTTTACTCAGCATTGAATGGGCAGCACAGACTGAACATTAGTATCCACAGCGCAAAAGTGAGGGAGAACCAAGAGATTTTAAAAGACTTGATAAATGCAACCTTCTTCCATGGACTTCGTATACAAATAAAGATAAGATCATACACAATTTTCAGTTTCAACCAAAAGATCAGTCAAAATTAAAAATAATTTTCAATAATCAAATTTGACCTTATATGTCATTGACTGTGGCTATAGTGGACCAAAATGCAGACAAGAGCTAGGCAGCAGCATGTTCAGAGATAGCTTCATTTTTAATTAAAGATGTTTTTCCAAGCTTTACATGAATAGCTTTCAAAATTACATGAGTTTTTTCCACGAGGAAACATAGCACCAACAGAACTTAAACAGGGGTCGTGATCAGGATACAACGGAAGGAACCAGCAGAGAATAATTAGAACAACCAGGTATATAAGCAGGGAGAGGAGGAGAGTGGACCAATGAGAGGAAGCTAAGGTAATCAGAGGAGAAGTGGGAACAGGTGCGGGAACTGGCTGTGGAGACTGAGGGAATGAATGGTTACTATGGTGACCGGACTGGGAGACACAGGGACACTGGAGAAACTAAACTATAAAATAAGCCAAAGGGAAACTAGGTCTAAAGATAAAACACTAACTCAGAAGGAGGAGCAGGGAAGCGAAAACCAACAATCTAAAACACCAACAAGAACGTAAAGGGAAGTAACCAATAATTATTACAACTGCCAGAGAGGAACTAAACACATAGAACTATACAAACATAAGGAATCAGGGAGGACAAATAATCTAAAGGGAAACAAACCTCTGGGTAAATAATAACTGAAATGGATCTAAGGACAAGGGGAGGAACAGGGAAAAGAAACTAATAAACTATAAGAATGCTGCAAGAACAAATAACCTAACAGTAAACAAGCACAGAAACACTAAGCGAGAAACGAAACTTGAAAACCCAAAGAAGCAAAGAGAACTTTTCTTTTCTTGCTATGGTATTGTTGAACAGTATGGAGTTGATTAAAGCATAATTAAAGATTTAAAAAATAATTAAATGTTTCAATTAAGGTCAAAATTGAAATATAAGCCTCTATTTTGGTTTCATTTATTTGTATATCCGACCCCATAGGAGTCTGTACCTCAAAAGTCATGAACCTATTGAACATCATAGCTCCTGGATGAGTCATTAGTACACTCTGAGTGTTTTTGTTATACAGGCAACTCTTGATAAGGTTCATCACTGTTCCATGTTTTCTCTGCTTGTAGATAATGAGTCTTACTGTGATTCACTGGAGTCCCAAAGCCTTAGAAGTAGCTTTGTAACCCTTATTATACTGTTAGGTGTCAGTGACCTGGTTTATGATCTGTTCTTGAGTTTCTTTAGATCGGGGCATGATTTGTTGGTTTTCAGAGCCAATATTTACAAAGATTCTCAAAGCTTTCTCAGAGAGCTCCTATCCTAGTCTAAAAATTCCTGCCAAGGAGTTTTAATTTAAGAGTGATTCAGCTAACTGCCGAGAGCGACTCTGAGCAAGAAGACAACAGAAATTCCTATGAGGAGGTGTGGTTGACCCCTTAGCAAGGTGCGACTGTCTTCTAAGAACTGTGATTGGTTGTTGAAAAACACAAAAATAAAAAAAATAAAAATGTGCTGCTAGTAATTATTGGAGAGAAATTAATTGATCATAGAATTTAGAATTGATTAGGAAATGTGTAAATCATGATGATGAAACTTAGCAAGAATAAATTAATTGTCACACAGCATCAGAATGTTCGAACCTTATTTACATACTCATTAATATTTTGATTTGCTTATTGTTATGTTTACTCACCATGCTGGTCGTTGTCCTACTTTATCTATTTGATATTAATGTGGACGCTGTCAGCATTTTACTGTGATTACCTTCTTGTTTAGAGAGGTTTGATATGGTAAAATGACCAAAACAAAACAGAGAAAAAAAAGGTAGAGAAAACCGAACTGAACAGAGGAGCAGAGCCTGCTGGTGGAGGAGAATACAGGAGTGTTCAAAGGTAGATTTGGTCCCTGGATCACAAAGAAGGAACCAACTGGTATACTTGGGAGCACATTGCCGAGCAGATCAGTTCGTCTTTCCATCTGTTTTAACGCATCAGCCTGGAATGTGAGCAGCTCTGGTACCTGCTGCAATCAGAAGCTAGAGAGCAAATGGCAGCACACAAGCGAACTTCTTCACAGACAGGGGAGCGTTGATGACCATTTAGGGTATGACTGCTGACATTATAATGTACAACACTGTAAATATTCACTTCATTTAAATCTTCCTACTATGTATATAGTGTTTTGTACTTTATCTTGTCTAAAGTTTGTATTTATGTTCATATATATTTTTTTTGTTTTTTCAATTATTTGCCGTTTTTTATTTTTGAAAGCATTTTACAGTCTGTAAATATTTAAATTCTTCTGTACTACATTGTTTGTAATTTTGTTCACTCCTTATTCATGGTTATTTATTATTGTTTCTATTATTTATCTATCCTTCCTAATATGACCTTACCAGTGGTGCACCTTTAATCTGTCCTGCTGCTGAAACTATTTAATTGTCCCCCTAGGCAGATGATAAAGTTTATCTTATCTCTATATATTAATAATTGTATGATTGTTATAGAAGTTTGCTCATTTGCTTGATTGTTTAGAAGGTGGATCCCAGCACATTTTATTAATTGACTGTTGTTCATTGTACAGAGAATATCTCTGCTTTCTCTTGGTCCTTTCTCCATCTTCTCTGCTTAAGACATTCTTATGCTCACTAAAAGTCCTTCTCACTAACATTTGTTCACTTTAGGAGCTGTCTTAAGGCATAAGATGCTTTGTGAATAACTTCTATCTTACCAATGTAAAATTCTAAGAAAAATTTTAGAATTCAAGACATCCTTAGATTTTTCTTAAAATTATGTCACTGGGAGCTACTTTTGGTCTTAATATTCTTTGTGAATTAGAACCCAGATCATTTAGCCTGCTTTGTGTTGTTTCAAGGTCTGAAACATTTGCAAGTGACAAAAAAGCAAATTAAAACTGAACAAATCTGAATGTAGGCAAATACTTTAAAGTTCCACTGTCTTTGTTCAATTATAAGAAATTGATTAATTTTAATAAATCACATCATAGTCAAAATACACAAAATATAATAATAAGGCATCATAAACTGTGGTATGCCTTAAAAAATTTAAATAAATTGTTAATAGTTCATATATATATATATATATATATATATATATATATATATATATATATATATAATTACAGAAATGTTCACGGTAGGGCATTTAAGTGAGAAGAGATGTGGTGATAAATAAACAATTTCTGACATTGTTAATGGAGAACTTCTCTTCTTAACGGTCACATAGTTTCTGTGACATTTATGTCAAAATCTACCAAGCCTGTAGACCAGGTCTGAGACTACATTTTATTTTGGGCTAAAGAGCAAAGCGCAGCAGCAGGGTGCACCCCTAGGATGAGTTATTTACTGCGACAAATCATAACTTAACCTTGAAAAATACAGCTACAAAAGGAAAGTAAAGTGGTAATAGAACACTGAGTGAACAGGATGGATTCCAAGGGAGGAACAAAGGAAATGTGCTAAAAGGTAAAAAACACAAAAAGTTGCAGTTGCCAAGGGTTACATGATACGAGAAAGATCAATGGAGGATAAGAGAGCGCAAACCACAGCAAAAAGGGAGGCAAATGAGAGAATGACAAAGAGAAATTGTGGAGAGAAGTGACTGAAAGAGGAGAATGTGGGGGAGTGAAAGAAGATAGTTGAAGAGGGTCAGCTGGAGTGGGCAGGATAACATGCAGATCGATAGTTATAGTGAGACAAAGAGTAGGGAGACAACTGAGTAGGAAGCATTAATGTGAGAGAAAGGAAGGAGATTCTGAGCAAAAAGATCAGTTAAATGCTGTAGAATACTGTGGATGGGTTTCTGTGAAAATCAGCAAGTTATTTGGATGTTAAAGCAATATTTTACAAGACATTTGAACTCTGGCAGAAGTGTCCATACCCCTTTAACTCCTTCACATTTTCTCATGCATTTTGGTGGACTTTGTGTGATAGACCAACACAAAGTACACTTTAAAACATTTTTGGAACAGCAGAACAATCAATACATCAATCTACAATTATTTATATAGCACTTTACAAAATCCAAAGGGTGACTAAAGATCTTAACAGTAAAAATTGGGGGGTAGCTTATTTCACATGTGAGGGACGATCCCCCCACTGTTTGAGTATTTAATGTTGGTTGATTCACTAAGGTCAACTACCAATGTCAAGGTACAATGTATGGCAGAGTTTATTTTAGTGTTCACTCTGTCTCTGGGCTGTTCCGCACCAAAGCGAGTTTTAGCTTCTTCATAAAGCCAGAGGTTTTGAACAGATTATCCAGCAAGAAATCCACTTCGTTCATCTTTCAGCTTTTGCTCTTTTGACATCAGTGCCCTATTGTGTTTATAAAGAGTGATAATTTCTGAGAGATAAGATGTCCTTAAAAGCAACCATTAAAATCTTCCTCTTATTTGTAAAATCAACTGGATGCCAGGGAGGTGATAAAAGCACTAGGGTGATGTGGTTGCACATGTATTGGTTAAAAGATGGCAGCAGCATTTTGGACAGGCATTTTGGAAGGCAAAGACTGGGGGAAAGCCAACATAAAGAGCATAGCCATAATCAACTCTTGAACTGTTAAAAACAAGAACAGCTTTTTCCAGGTCGTAACAACTAAAAAAATATTTAAGTTCGGCAAAGTTACAAAGCCAGGAAAAGCATGTTCTGACAACAGAATCAGTTTGCAGCTGTGAAAAGTAACTAGTCAGTTTTACTTTCTGCATGAAAGTTGGGGCCAAAGTATAAGGGGTCATTAGGAACATTATTCTGACTTTACTTTCACACACACTACTGAAATGCTCTTACACACACTACTGAAATGTTACATGCTTTTACACACACTACTGAAATGTTTTCAAATTATTTCGGTAGAAATGGAAGTTGTTTAAGTAGCAAAGGCGAGACGAAAGGCTGTGTCCTTCTAAGGCGGCATTTGTGGGCCGATTACGTCACAGCGATGCAACAAAGGCTGTTCAAATTTGAAGGCTCCTCCAAAGGGAGCCAACAAATGTGACCAACTTTTCCCCAGATATGAAGGATGGGTCCAGTGTATTCTTCGTGGGCCACCTTATCCCATGATTCATTGGCAGAGGAGAGAGAAAAGCTGTTTATAAAGTTGAAAATATTACGCTTTCTGTGGAACATAAATACCTTTTACAATGTTTTCAGGCGAGAATTTAGTTGTGTAAACCTGAAATATCTGCTCCATTTACCCAGATATCACATGATTGCAAAGGTGCTGCGGCGTGTTCGGAAATGTCCTCACCCGCTGAGCTAACAGCCGGCTCGCCTTACCAGGTGTCAGCTGACCGGGCGGCTGAGGCTAGCTCTACCGGGTGAAAACGCCTGACTCCCGGCACAATGTTTTCAAACTCCCACTGGGTTTCCCCAATGAGTGGAAGTTAATCACAGATATTATTCAGTCAGATGATACTTGTTAGGATTATTAATCTGAGAATATTAATTAATATTTAATTTTAATATTTTATCAAATAATATTTCAGTCTGTTAAGGGCTGTCCTGTGAATACCAGCCCAGTAAGGCGATGGTATTAGGACAAAATAGAAAGGTGTGAGACGAGCTCTGACATTATTGAACAGCAAAAACTCTGCACACACATGGAATGAATTNTGGAATGAATTCACACAATTTCTTAAAATACAAGAATTTATTAACAAAAATAAGTCAACTCAAAGTCAAACATATTTCAATCAACAAACTCTTTACTATGCTAAAACAATCCAACTAAACTACCAAGATGATTGAAAACCATGACCAAAAGAGTGATGCAATATTACAATGCAACGTTTATGTTTGAGGACCAAGAATTATCTTGAGGAATCTGGAAGTGAAGTTAAGTTAGTCATGGAACCAACTTAGGCAATAATCAGCAAAAGCTTAGACAACCATTCACAAAGCAAGATCAGATAAAATATTATTTCAATAAAATTTTAAATAATGATCTGCTGAATAAAACCAACCTTCTGGATGACCATTTCTCAACGGTGTCTAATTAGCTGCCTTTATTTATTATAATAATATTTAAAGAAATATTATTAAGGGAGTATTTTGGAAAAGAGCCAAATCTTTCTGGAGAAATGGGGTTTAATGGTGTTTACTTAGTGAAAACTAACAACCTTTCTGTTAAATACTCTTTAGTAGCAAGCACGTGTTCTTACTGGTTAGCAGTTGAGCTAACAAAAGAAGCTGATAGCTTAGCAACAGAATCAAACACATACCTTTAAAATACCAGGGTTAATAAAAGGGTCAAAAGGCATAAGCGCGGACGGCACGTTATGATCAACCTTCTGTTTAAAATCACCCTTTAAATAAAGTTTGTCTTCACTTTAAAAACACACAAATAAAAACACAACCTGAACACGTGTGCTGCAGATATTCTGCTAGCACGCAGATAGCTGAGTTCAACACAAACAAAACCAAACTTCATAAAATGAAAAACACTTAGATCATTTCAATCTAAACGTTTCTATTATTGTTCTGCCCAAACCTAACCTCTGACCATGCTGAGGAAAAGCTGTCCGGGACGGCGAAGAAGTTTGAAGAGAGCTCCATGAACGAAGCGGTTAGCTGCCAGCTAACCTCTGGAGCAGTGGCTTGGCAGCACGTTCTGTCTTCTGACCACACTGCACGTTAACTGCCGTAATGCGGTCTCCGTTGTCCTTCCTTGGGAAACTGCTGCACTCGGCGTCGTGCTGGGAACTCTCTGGAAACAGTTCGCTTCTGCAGATCTCAGAGAGAACAGTCAAGCAATGCTTGTACCTTGATTACCCCGTTCATGAATGAAAATCACCGGATACGCAGACAGTGATTTATTTCTACTTATGTTGTGCATATGATAGCATGATCTTATGACACCCTTGGATCCAGTTTGCAGAGTCTGTTTGCCAGCAAAGAGACATTAGCTCACTTGTTTCCCCTCCTATCCCGATGATCACCGGC
>JAHUTJ010059904.1:0-12466 GCA_036250325.1 Characodon lateralis
TGAAATATTTCAGTTAGTGTGCAATGAATCTAAAATATATGAATGTTAAATTTTCATCATGACATTATGGAAAATAATGAACTTTATCACAATATGCTAATATTTTGAGAAGGACCTGTAGTTTAATGTGTTCTGAATTGTATGTGCATGCCTTACGTTATTGAAACTTGATTGCTGTTGATTTCTGTGGCCGCCAAGTCTCGCAAGTTGTGTTTTTACTGTGCGAACACCTGAGCGCAGGTGCGCTGTGAAACTGGACTGCTATAATAACCTTATGGTGAAAATCCACCATTTTTTTTTGTCTTCAACTTTGTGCTTTACTATCTTGCCACCAAAAGTTTTATGATCCTTTGTCCTCTGGGTTTACAACTTTGCTTGGAGGAAGTTTTATGACTGCCTGTGTCCCGCTGAGCTACACTTTGGGAGTGGCCTCCCCGAGCTTCGTTCAACCATAGTCCTTTTGTATTTTGCCATAACTGCCATAACTGCTGGTTTGATTTCATACACACTCAATGCTGTTTTATTTTGTTTAGTCAGATATTTTACCCTTGTTAGTAGAACTTTGCATGTTTCATTAGGTGAAACATGCAAACATTGAATCGGAAGAGTGAGTTGTATCAGGGCTGTTGATTTAATAAATATTCACGTAGATAAAGAGAAGGTGTTTGTGTTTATTTTGTGCAAGAGTGATTTGTCAGTCAAAATAAGGTCAAAGTTCCCCACATTTTGGCAGAAACGGCTGATTAAAGAGTGACATCTAGTAAATAGTTATCAACTATTACTGAGAATTTAATAATTGTAATTATCAAGGGCTTTGAGCCACAATTATAATCCCAGAGGATATCTCTGGTTTCGATTCATAAATAAGGATTTTTGGTTAAGAAATTAATTTTGTCAAATTAGGATTTTCAATTATAATTATTGATAAATATTAATTAATCACTACTCATAATCCCAACAATTGGCATTCCTTGACGGGCCTTAAAAGGACAAACATCACATCACTGTTGCACAGAATTAAACAATTGTGATATCCGTGGAAGTTAACAAGCTTTATTGTGAGAGTTGGTAAACTTTTGCAGAAAGTGCTTGTAATCTAGGGGATATCTTGACTAGAATTTGCTCAGTTCTGCTGCAGAGGATCAAATAATCTTTCACAGGTGTTTTTATGGATGCAAGGTGGAGTTTGGTATAGCTGTGGTGTGAAACTTAAAGTTAAATTCTGGTAAGGCAAGAGGCATCAGACCTACCCTCAGCGTCTGTTAGGGGCAATCAGCTGTTACCACAGCAACCAGATTCCTGCTACAGGTTTCTGATCTGCCTCCAGCGTCCGTTGGACGTAATTACAGTGTGACCAACATTCTCCCAGTCAGGTAGAGAGCAACACCTACATCTGGTGGCCACTGAGTAAAATTGCAGTTGCAGCCAGATTTCTCCAAATTGCAGATCTGCACTCGGTGCCCTCTGGTGGTCACTAGTGAGAATTGCATTTCCTACTCTGATTTTAATCATTTAGTTCATTAACACAGACAGATAATCCTATCACCTATGATCAAAGGCTATAACTTAAGTTGAAAGTTGGAGTTATTGATCATTCATTACCACTTTTGGATAAAATGTAAGCGTTTTGCTGGGTTTTATTGTGTGAAGCATGTCTGGTCTGACTCATAAGAACTAACTTAGTTGTCTAACTCTGTAGGCCAACTAGAAGGTAAGTGATCCATATTAGAAAACACTAACATTTATTTCAAGCTAAGAACAGGATTGAATGTTTTAGTTTTGTTTTCCCACTTTTAACATTTTATTTTGAAGTTGGTTTTGAGTTATTAAAAAATATATATATATATATATATATTTTTTTTTGTTGTTGTTGTTGTTTTTGTTTTTTTTTCTCTCCTTCCTCCTTTTTGTGTGTTTGCTTAATTACTCCCACTAAAGCATAGACTTGGGTAAGCCACAGTTTGAACGGTCAAACCTGTGTGCCCATTCTAAGCAAACTTATACACCTGCAAGATATATATCTGAATCATACAGCAGGCTGAACAGTTTAGCCTGTTGTGTTGCTGCTAATTAATTTAGCTATCATTTGTCACTGAACAGCTTAGTCTGTTTGCGTTGCTGCTAATTTCGTTTAGTGGTGGTTCATAGCTAAACAGCTTGTGTGTTTGCGTTGTCAGTGTATTACCATATGTGCAGTTTGGCCAAAGATGGAGATGTGTGTATGTTGGAGGACCCCATAGGAATGCAGGCACAAGAGGCGATTGGGTCATTGATTCTGTTGTCCCCAGACGAGCGTAAAGGTCTCAATGATTATAGCATTGAGCAATGTGAAGCCAGGATTCAGGAGATGCTCCAAGTCATTAAAAACCCACCAAAAGACAGATGGGTCTCAGATGTGTTTGGACAGCTCTCTCTGTTATATCAGCGAAGGTTAATGTTGGAAGTTGACCAGCGTGTTAAACTGCAGTTTGAGTTGAATGATACTTTGCAGACGGTGGATGTCCTTAGAGGTGAACTAACAGAAGTTGGAAATAGGTTGGAGACAACTGAGGGTAGCCATGCCAACCGACATCCCTGGAGGAATGGGGGGGCGAAAAGAAACCCACCTCACAGGTTGAAATCTTTGAAGGTGAGCCATACCTGCGATACCCTGAGAGAACCGGCAGCTGAGAATCCTCTTTAAATGAGGATTTGCTGCAGGCTGTCACCGTGGAGAGTTTGAACACATTCAGACACATCAGATACAGACCCCTAGCGGTGCTCAAGCACCTGCCCTTTGACCCTGGATGAGAAAAGGGCTCTCTCTGCTGGAGTCCAATTAGTTTCTTCATTCATCAATATTTCAAAATGAAATGACCCTCTCTGCCACCAATTCCCCCCAAACGTGTTTTGTACGGGCATTTATCTGCATGGTGTGCCCTGCACCGGCACACCATGCAGAGTGGGGCGTAGGGTCAGACAGCTGCAGCCGCCACACTTCTCCTCTGACCTGCATGAGCCAGGCAGGCACACAGGTCTGTGTGTCTGGAATCCCAGAAGGAGCGCTGAAGGAAATAAAAAACTTCCAGGTGCACCTGAGACATTTTTTATTTATTTCCTTCAGTGTCCCTTAATGGTCCATAATGATTTCTTGTTCTCTGGTGGCCGTTAAGGTTCAGTTTTGTTTGGCCACAATAATAAGGTTCAGCCATGGTGTTTTTCATTTAGGTTTAACTGCATAAAGAATTTAAATAAAACGCATACCTCAAATGAGGAAGGGCTTTGAATCAGATTGGCCTGTGTCTGCAGTCGTGCTGCATTAATCCCCACATTCATGGCTTTATTACGTTGTGAAACATGCAGCAGACAACTATAGTCTGCGCCACCATTTCTGGACTATATAAAAGGGCTCCTCCAGTGCGATCCAGACGACTGTGTTGTCCCATAAGGTGAATTATTCAGACGCAAGAGCATGCGGCTTTAAATGGAGTTTTACCAGAGAAGATAGCATATGGTTTCTATTTGTGACTTGCTCTAAATCAGCTCTCAAAGCACTTAAACCCTCTCCCTAACGAGGGAAAAATCCTTGAAAGTCCTGGGAAATGTTTCTGTGGTCTGCTAGTGATAGAGGCTCATCTGGAGGCTGAGGAACCAGATATTTGTTTTTCAGAGCTGGTGGGAGCTAACTCAGAGACTGAAGTGCAGTCTGCTTTCTGTAGGTCTTTAGCTGTAATGAGGACACTGCTGAGTTGTTTATGATGGTGGAGATAGCTGTTTATATCCCTTGTGTTTAACAGCTCCGGCAGGCAGCTGCTACTCTGCGGCATGCAGTCCGGCTCCATCAGGGTTTACCCTCTGCAGCCTGGTGACCACAGCCTCACCTCTATGCAGGCTTACTGGGCTCTGAACGTTCACGACAACCAATATGGACAGCTGCGACACGTGCGCTGCAGCCTTGATGACCTGTTTGGGCTGACGGCCGGAGACGATGGAAACATCTTGTGCTTCTGTCTGCTTCCTCCTGAAGAGCAGCAGAAAACCCTGGAGAGAAAGGCCAAGATTCCTTCACATTCCCGTTCACATTCTCTTCGCTTTTCCTCATTTATTTCCTTGTAAAGTGAAGCTGAAGCCCTGGATTTCTCCTTATTGTGTTCTTTATGGACTCAAACAGATGACTAGACATGTGAATAAGGGATACAATTTGCTGCTGTGTTTATGTTAACTGTAGGTGGGTCTGGAAACGAGGCGTTGGCTCTGGACATCGAAGACCCGGCGGCTTACTGGTGAGTATAAAATGAGCCGCCTGTGCTGGAGGTCAGTTAACTCGATTATCGTTTCTCTGAATAATTTATTTAGCTGTGAGTAAAAGGAAGGTAACAGTTGCTACTGTCATTTTCGGTATAGATTTGACCCACATACAGAGAACACTCAGAAGGAAAAGTTTTATGGTTTTTATTGTCAATAAAGTAATCTAGTTCCGGAACTGGGAACACCAACTGGGAAGGAAGCAGAATGGATTGGTGAACAAGCAAATGATATGAGGCAACTGACTACTTAGATCTGAGAAATGGCTTACTAAATTGTTGTAGCAAGAACCGCCAGGGGTAGAGAGATTCAGAGTCTTAACTTGCGAAGGGGAATTGTCCAGTTGTCTTTTCTGTTGTGAGCTTGGTGCCAGCAAAAGGGAGCTCAGGGGCCGATGTTTGAGAAGGAGGAAGAAGCAGGGTGTGCCGATGCCTGGGTCCTGGAGTCGAAGGAAACGGGAAGCCGACAGCTTGGTCCGTGTCTGAAAGGTTCAGACGGAAGTGAGAGAAATCCACAAGAAGGTAGTTCCTTAACTCAGTAGTTAATAATCCTGAAGTTCAGAGATACTCTGGAAAAGAAGCCAGAACTCAGCAAGGTGACAAAGCCTCAGGTAGAAACCTGCGTGGGAACAAAATGCAAGATTACTTGAGTTCAAAAAGGAAGCAAAAAATTAGAAGTGGCTAAGCTTGTTACCACTAAGGCAAACACTCTGGCATCGAAGTGCTGGCAGCCTCCCGCTTAAGTACTCCTCCAAGCAATCAGCAGATAGGAAACACCTGTCATCCAGCGCACCTGAGAACCTCCAGCACCAACTGGAATACTGAGTGGTTAGTTAAACAAGTACACAATACACACATCCACTCTCAGACTCTGACAGCTACAAGTCTGGGAATAAAAATGAAATCATTTGGTTATTTTATCTAAATTATTAAGACATAATTATTACCTGCCAGCAAAGCCTTGTAATAAGATGTTAACAGTGGTAGATTTGTTGGTGGTAAAAATGTAATATTTTGATCCTTTTGTGTAAATATGTAAAAATGATTACCAGTAAATGTTTTATTGTAAAAGTACTGATTTGCTCATTTTATTTCAGTAACTGCAGTAAATGCATAATGACTAACTGTTTTATAATATATAATAATTGGCTGTTATTATTATCTTACAAACAACGTTATTACAATTAACTGGTACTAGTAGTAGTAATAGTAGTTGTAACTTATAGTAAGATGTTAAAACTGAAGAAAGAAATGATAAAAATATAATGTTACATGGTGATACTATGTAATTATCACAATTATTACCTGGAAGTAACATTTATATAATTTTCTAACAGTCAGTCAGTCATTTTCTAAACCGCTTATTCCATAGTGGGTCGCAGGAAGCTGGTGCCTATCTCCAGCAGTCTACGGGCGGGAGGCGGGGTCCACCCTGGACCGGTCGCCAGTCCATCACAGTCCATCTAACAAAGGAACGATTTTTGAGTTGTTTTAATAGGACGTTAACAATAAAAGTGCAGATTTAAGAATTTAATGTAGCTAACATATTAACCCACTGTTACCATCTAACCACAGAGCAGCAACAGGAGGAGCTGCTGGTTTATTTTTATTTGTTCAAATATTCTTCATTTCTGAGTTTTAAACTTTGAACTACCTCTTGTAGCTCTACTTCTCTCAGCTTCTGAGCCTCCTTGCCTTCTAACCTTCACCTTATCTCCATCCAGCATTGAGACAGCCAAACAGAAGATGGAAAAAGACAACCTGCGGCGGGAGGCTGAGCTGAAGGAAGTAGAAACGCAGAGACAGCTGGTCGAGCTTCAGAGGAGATTCAAACAGGTCCTGAACGATAACCAGTCTGCCTGAGCACATCCGCCTGAAACCACAGGTACGGCTGGACCAGAGTCTGCTCAGATGACCCAGAGATGGTCGCGTCATAGGCTGGCATGTTCTGTGGACCGCCGTTTTTACAAACAGGCAGAGAAGCTAAAGGCCCAGAAGGTGATGGAGGTCCGGAAGCAGATGGCCTGGGAGCAGGAGCGCTGCAGCATCGCACCGAGAAAGCTGCAGGAATGGTGCACAAACACACAAACAACCAGAATCACCAACAGCCTCATCCCTACGGGTGTAAGGCTGCTAAATACAAGAAATTACAAATAAATAATAACTGACATTTACCATTTAACAATAATTATTTTTTTAGGTGTGAAGGCTCCCTGCAGGCCGACATCATCACTTTTGTTGTCGCAATACGCAGCGACAACACGTACCGTCTGCCAGCGTTTCGCTGGGCTTCACCTCCGAAAAAACCTCAGATCATAAACCACCGTAACAGAGACGGAGAATCTGGACAGGAAAGGAGAAAACCCAGAGCCGAGCATTCAAAAGACAGCCAACAAACAGAGGGTAAGTAACATTAGGGTGTTTAATTTTACCACTTAGACACACGTTTTAGCCTATTCTGACATCCTTTCAGACCAATGTTTAGAAGAGGTGGTGCTGCAGCCCACTGTGGTTCCCGAAGCCAGGGTTAAACTGGGAGATCAGCAGGAAGAGAAGCTCAGAAAGGCTGCAGAGAAAGCAGAGCAAGCCCGAGCTAAAATAGAGAGGAGGAAGCAGGAATGGGCCCAGATGTGAGTCAAAAATCTGGTTACTGCTTCCTTGTTTTTTCAAAAACCCAAGACCAGAATAACCAACTTTAAAAACTTTGCATTTACATGTTTTATTACTCACTGATGCAAAATCATGTTTTTGGTGTCTCAGAGAAGCCAGAGGAAGACTCTTAGGATCCAGAGGATGTTCAGGCCATTTCTGAAGCCAAGGAGAATATCAGCGAGTTCATCAAGGGGAAACAGCTCAGGGTGAATGCTGAGCAGAAGAAAAAACAGCTGGCTGCTTTGGAGGAACAAAGTACAAATACGATCAAACATCATCCTTTCACGCTGTAGTATGTTGAGTGTATGAATCAGCCAGAAATATATTAGAGCTGAGATGATTTGGCTCAGATCAACTTGAACTGTCTCAACCAAAACAAGGTTTATTTTTCCCAAACCGACCTACAAAAACACTTGTTTTTTTAAACTTACTACCTAAATTTGGCACAAATAGCAAAACAGGACTAACACTGGATACAATTATTACATTTTTATTTAAAATAACAAGTAATTAATTCCAAGCTACGTTCTTCATATTTAATTTTCAAGCATCAGAATGGAATATTTAAATGTTTTTATCAGTGACTTGTTCCATTAGTTCAGTAATAAATTGTTGGCTGCAACTGCATTTTTTGGTAATTTTTTAGCAGATGTTTAATGTTTGTGTTTTTCTTAGTAAAAACGTGTAAATTGATCTTTTATGACAAGCTGAATTTCTCACTGAAAGTTTTGCAATAATCCAACCTTTAATTTGAGTGCATTTCTTCAGCTTCCAATAGGACAGCACTCCCTAACAACAGAGAGCGGGATCGTTGACCATTCTTTTTTGCACAATCTCCCGAGATCATCCAGAGTCCTGGGTCCTCTCTGGTCTCCTCGTCAGCTCATCTCACAGCTTTCCTGCAGTACTTAGTTCTGGGGACTGGGATGTCCATGGAAGAAGTTGACTGAGTGTGTTGAACCATTCTGGCGTCGATCCGTCCGTAATGTTTGGATCTTCATCCGCCTGAAAGACCCAACAACCCACGTTCAGGTTTCTGACAGAGGCCACAAGGTTTGTAAATGCACGTGAGTTCAGAAACAGGCCCACAGCATGACAGATCCTCTTCCATACTTTACTGTTAGCAGGAGCTGCTTTTCCACATAATCATCACAGCAAACCCAGCTGGAGTGTTTGTTGCTGGAAAGCTCAGGCTTAGTTTGATCTGCTTCCAGTTCCAGGCGGAGTCCCAGTAGAGTTGAGCCAACTCCACATGTTTGTGTGATGGTAGTCCCAGTTCCAGTTGTTTTATTATTGCGCCAACTGTACAGTTGAGCCCTAAACTATTCACACCCCTGGCAGATCTAGATTTGAAATGACTTTCCTTTAGCCAAGGAGTTTACTTCTGCTTGGAAACTAGACAAACAACAATTATGGTTTTATTTATGTCAAAAATAATTTATAACCTTCTCAATAAATAAAATAAAAAAAAATATGGATCTTAACAGCAGTCAAACGCTTTTTGCATATTTCCTCTGGTGTTTTGATGATTTATCTTTGGTGATGAACTCCAAGTCTTTGAGGTTGGAAGGCCTGCTCACCATCACCCTAATCTTTAGCCCCCTCCACAGATTCTCTACTAGATTTAAGTGTTGAGCCTGGATGCGGTGCTCCAACATGTTATATAGAAGAAACATGTTGGTTACATTTAAAGATCAGTTCAAAACTTTAATCTGACAGGGGTATGAATAATTATGAGCTTGGTTGTAGATGTGGGCCAGTGTATGTATATCTTTCCTATTTTGGAGGGTGGCTGAGAAATAAGCCTCTGTGACAGCCATGTTTATATCGCAGAGAAACAGGAAATAACTGAATTACATTTTCATAAAGTTCAAATTAAAAATGTCTTCTGTTACATTTATTTTCTAGAACTTTTTCAGGGGTGCCAATATGTTTATCAGTTTTTCAAACTAAAGGTTGGATTTTTCACATTTTTTTCATTGAGAAATTATGTTGCTGCAATAAAAACAATAAAAAGATTATACACGGCTTTTCCAGGAGCGTCTTTAGGTGCGTAAATAAAAACAATCTCTGCCGCTGAACATTCATTTCAACCAAAGCACGTTATTTTAATTTGACCTTTCATTTCACCAGATCCATGAGCAGCATAGCGAGATGAACAGAAGGATTGTGGCTCTGCGTGACTCAAAGGTTCGCCTGGTTTCTTGAATGGCGGCTCAGGCTCAGCAACTGCAAGAGATCCAGCGGGGTCTCCCAGTCCACCGGCATCAGCCGCCTCCCACCCTGGCCACGTTTTACCTGAAGAAACCCCGGAGAGGAAACTGCAGTTCAGCCAAGCCACCTTGGAGAGATACTGAACACTGAGAGAGCAGAGGTACGCAACAGGGGTGGCTCTAAGGGGGACCAGAGGGTTTCTTTAAAAATAGTGAAGTAGTGTGTAATGGTATAGTTTTCCCAATAGTAAAGCCTTGTGTTCAGGAGAAGTACTACAGTGAGTGTGACTGACAGATATAAACGTCAGCAGTTAATAACTACATTCTGGCTTTCACATGTTTATTTGGAAATGAAAATACATAAAAGTATCTTTAACTAGAAAACCTGTGAAAATACTGTAAACCTTTCAAAACAAGAACATGTGGCAGCTCAAGCTAAAACCTGGAAAACATCAACATCAATCTGCTCCAACAGGTCGAGTTCCTTAAATAACTCACCTTTCAAAGGAGAAAAGACCAGGAGATATGGCTTTGTGTGTGCCTCTTCAGATGGAGAGCGCAGTTTGCCGGTTTGACACAGACCTTCTGCAGCTGCATCTGGACAGCCAGCTGAAACAGGATGACCTGCAGCTGCTCACGCTCTCCAGGAGATGCTGCTCCTCAAGCAGTTTGAGAAGAGGGAGGGAGAGCTGCAGGAGAAACTCAACGTCTGCATTCAGGAGGAGAAGAACATCTCGTGAAAAATAGATTTATTCATATTGGGATTTTTCTAATCAGTAACACAAAAACAGAACTTCATCAAAACGGTCCAGCAGAACTAACACACTATCTTTCTAATTAATTAACTAATTAATTTACTCACATGAACTCATTAAAGCACCGCCGCTACCTACCCAGCTGACTGAGCTAAGTAAACCACTGAGTGAATGAAACCAGAACCAGTTTATTATTTGTCAGCTGGGTTTGTTTTGCCTTTTTAACACAATCAGTTTCTGTGACGAGTCGATGCGACAGATTGGTAAACTGAGTAAACATTTCATCTAATAACTAAACCTGGATGAGGCTGCGACTTTACTTTCATTGGTATGCTGTGTTCAAAACATTTACTCAAACCATTTTCACCATCATTTGAGCTTTCTTACGTTTGGTGAACACAGTGATTATCTCCATTCACTCCCTGAGTACTGCCCCAGTACAGGACTGGGGCAGCTGCAGCTTGGGTGAGTGTTGCTGAACTGTTAGCCCTAACCTTCCTGTCTCTTCTTTCTGGCAGTCGAAGCTGGAGGAGTACAACGAGCTGCTGGAGCTGAAGAGGAGCAACATCGCCAAGCTGCAGGAGAGAGAAAAGGCTCTGACCGCCGCCTTGAAGGCCTCACTCGGGGAAAATAACCCGTTCCAAGAGTTCCTGACCAAGGTCTTCAGAAAGAAGATCAAACGGGTGAAGAAGAAGGAGGGAAATGAAGGTGATGGAAGGAAGCGAAACCCGTGGGATTCAATTTGATCATGAGTCCTTCTTAACCCTGGTTGTTTGTAGAAGAAGAAAAAGACAGCGACGAAGACTCTGATGAAGACAGCAACTCAGATGATGATTGTGACAGCATCATGGAGGAAGGAGGAGCTGCTTTCGATGAGAATGTTTGTCCTAAAGGTCAGCACATGAGATTATCCAGCCCTTTACTGCTGTTTTTCACATTTCCAGTAGGAGCAAGAGAAGGTGCACCTCCATCCCTTACTTTAAAAATTCCTCCTCGTGTGCCTCAGGCTGTGAGGCGGAGCTGTTTGAAAACAGTCTGCAGCTCCGTGAGCGGAGGCTGGATCTGGAGGAGCTGCTGGCGGAGGAGAAAGGTATCGCCAAATCTCTGAAGAAGGAAAGCGACATGCTCATCAAGAAGGTCAGTCCTGTGTGTTTGCAGTTATGCTGTGTCTCTGTAAACCTCTGGTGAGTGTCTCTCACGTCTCGGTGTTTCTGTGGGTTTTTGGTTTTGTATATTTTCAGGACAAACCGGTAAGGACCAGCCGGCAGGCGGTGGAAACTGACTTGGAGTTAATCAACCAGGAGAAGCAGCTGAAAATGGACGAACTGGATGTGGTTGTTCCTCTCAGACTGGATCAGGTGATTTAGAAACAGCTGATAACATGAGGAGCATCAGTCAGTAACAGAAGTGTTTATATATTTCTATCAACCTCTCTATGAAAAAAACATATGATCCTGAGCTGTGGTGATTTCATCTATAAAGTTCTGTGTTTCACCTCTAATGCTGCTTCAGACTTCAGCTCTGAAAGGCTTCCCTGTCCTTGGTGAAGAAAAACATTCCCACAGCATGATGCTGCCACCACCGACCTTCAATGTGGCTAATATGTATCCATTAAAGTTTTATTAAGGTATATCAGAGTAAAAAGGGGCTGAAAGCAAATGCAAGACACAGTTTTCTAGATTTGTATTTGTAAAGAAAAAAGAAAAAAAAGGTTTAAAGTATGTAATTACTACTACACACTATTACACAACAATCTCTCATGCAAGGTAACGTAAATCCGGTTCTGGGAAAAATAGAGGGTGAAAGTATAAAGGAAAACACTAGAAAAGAAAAAACTTTTAATAAAATAAATGTTTGTAAATGAAAAATGATTTTAGGGACATACAAGAAAAAAGATGAAGCAAACCTGTATTAAAATAAATGCATTAATAAAAATGATAAAGCAGCAAAAAAGCCATATGACCATTTTATTATCAATATTATTAGTTTGTCATAAACTGATATGCAAATGTAATAAACAGGGATGCTGACTGAAGGAAATGTAAGAGTCAAATATTGAAACAGAAACCAGCATTTTTACTAAAACAAGCCAATCAATAGAGAGTACAGATCGTACTTGTCCAGAACTTAGAGATACTTTCCTGGAATAGTTTTTGAAACTTACTGGTTACTTTCCCCAGACTTACCAGGTACTTTCTCATAACGTTGAAGTTACTTTCCACAACTTACCTGTAATGTTCCTGGAAATTACCTGGCAAGTTAACAGAAAATAACCTCTGAGTTCCTAGTAGGTTCCAAGAATAGTTCCATTAAAGTTCCAGAAAGTACCTGGTTAGTTCCACAAAGTCATCGCCAAGTTCTGGGAAAGTGTCTCTTAGGTTGGAGGAAACCCTGGAAGTTCCAGGAACAAGAACAACCAATACACATGTATATATATTTGGACTGACTGACCTTCATTTCTTAAAGTAATGATGGCCACTCGTTTTTCTTTACTTAGCTGCTTTTTTCTTGCCATAATACAAATTCTAACAGTCTATTCAGTAGGACTATCAGCTGTGTACTG
>JAHUTJ010059905.1:0-12130 GCA_036250325.1 Characodon lateralis
AGAAGTACAGTCTGCTCTGTCCCTTCTTGTAGATGGCTTCACAGTTGCATCTCCACTCCAGTCTGTTGTCCAGGTGAACACCGAGGTATTTATACTCCTCCACCATCTCCACTTCTTCTCCCATGATGGAAATAGTGTCTGATATATTCCGGTTTCTCTTAAAATCTACAATCATCTCATTGGTTTTATTGAAAACAAAGGTTGGGTGCTACAGAATGTTCTATTTCATAATATTTGGTTCTCTTTTTTATGTTGTGCCATTTCAGAACAGAAGTCTACTTAGGGAATTTGCATTAAAGCAAACAGGTCAAATTCAAATCCTGCTTCATACCTTGCAGCTAATGCATGCATTTAATTCAATTTAATTTAATACAGTTTATTCCAATACAGCCATCATGATAATGGCAACCATCACTTCCAGCCATGAGGCAAAAAGTCCCAATTCTAGTTGAAAGACATATTTTTGGCTAAAGTTATTATTGCAGTGCTCGTCTTGGTATGCCTGGCCTTTAAAGGCACCAAGAGTAGGATCTCTCCTTCAAAGGCTACCTGTCATTGAAACAGACAGTTACACAGCTATGTCAAAATCACCAGAAGCTTGAGAAAAACTCAAGGTAGGAAGCTATCTCCAAGTCTGCTAATGGAGAGGATAAAGTTCCGAATTTAAATCAGGAAAAATCTACAAATTATTTGGCATTACTGAAAACATTTATTCAGACATTTACTTTTATTTGCGTTTTGAGACAATTGAGCAATACATATCCACTGGAACTAGTAGATCCCCCATTTGTGCTTCTTGCTTCTTTACTCACTAAGTGCACAGTTGGTTGGTGGAAAAGTAGATAAATGTAAGATCTAAAACAATGAGGACTCTGCAGCTGGGGCATAATCAATGTATTCTTGTTAACTAAGCCTTTTAGATGTATCCCATAAAGACTGTGTATGTGTCTCTGTGTCCGTGATAATATTTAAAGTGTTAAAAGTACTCTTAAGCTCCAAAATCAGTCGGCCCATAAAACAGCTTCTGTTCATAGTCACATACAGTGGGTAAAATAAGTATTGAACACATGTGTGTTCAATGAGTGTTTCTGCAAATACACTTTATTTCCAAAAGTATTTTCTCACCTGTCCAAATAATTGAAATCAGGGATTCCAATCACTTCCATGGCCACACGTGTTTAAAATCAAGCACCTAGGCATTCAGATTGTTTCTACAAACATTAGTGAAATAATTGGTCGCTCTCAGGAGCTCAGGGATTCCACCAGTGCACAAGGCAAGGTACATAAAGACATGGATGAGAGAGTTTGATGTGGATTTGCCTGACTGGCCTGCACAGAGTCCTGATCTCAATCCAATAGGATACCTTTGGCCTTCTTGCCCAACATTAGTCGATGACCTAACAAATGTGCTTTTGGAAGAATGATCAAAAATTCCCATGAACACGCTCCTAATCCTTGAGGACAGCCTTCCCAGAAGAGTTGAAGCTGTTATAGCTGCAAAGGGTTAATCAACGTCTGATTGATCCCTATTGACTAAGAATAAGATGTCACTTAAGTTTATATGCGAGTCAAAGCAGGAAAGCAAATACTTTTGACCAAATATTGTATATTTCTAATATTTCTGCTGACATGAAATCCACACCAGATGTCAGTAACAATCCAAATAAATGACACATGCAAAGAAATCAAAGCAAATTAGTCCACAAATGAAGTTATATGTAAAAAAACAACTACAATGACACAGGGAATAAGTAGTGAACACATCAATAGAAATGGTTTTAAATACATTGAGGAAAAAGCTTCCTCGGTGATTTCAATACATCACCTGCATGGAGAAACAGGTGACATGCATTGCTCTGTTGTAATTTTAATAAATATTTCCACTTAAACTGTTGTCAAACGTTAAAGGTTCTGGGCATCCTTCTATGCACTTTGATTTTCAGTTCTTTCCACAGATTTTCAATTGGATATAAGTCATCAGACTGACAGGCCTATTCTATGAGTTTTACTTTCTTTTTCTGAAAACCAATTAAGAGTTTCCTTGGCTTTGTGTTTGGGATTGTTGGTATTTTTGAAAATCCACACTCATTTCCTGCTCTGATTGCTATCAAGAATGTCCTGGTACATTTTTCCAGTGATCTTCCTGTTAGTCTGTCAGTACCATCTGCACTGAAACAGCCCACATCATAATGTTTCCACCTGCACCTCACTTTTGTTTTTGGGATAATGTGCAGAATGATTCTTTCTCTTAACATGGTGTGCAATGACATCCAAAGAGTTCAGTGTTGTCCTCATCTGATTAGAGTAAATTATCCAAATATTTCACTGGACTATCCAAATCTTATAAAGCAAACTGTAGACAAGCCTCAATGTGTTTTGCATTCAGTGGTGGAGTCTTGCGCAGTGAATGTGCAAAGAGGCCATTTCTGATGCTCTCTATGAGTGCACATTGGCTCTTGGACAACTCTTGATTATTCTGTTGAATTTCTTTTGAAACAGCAGTTAATAATTTGCATATAGCAGCAAGAACGTTTAATACTTATTTTGCCTGCTGTATAGTAGCAAAGTGAAAGAAAAAGTTTCTGTACCTGCTGGATTTTTCTCCAACACATTGTTCTGTGTGAGTGTTGCTTCCCCTGTGGCTCATCCACTCTCAGACCCTAACACAAGCACTGACTTGCATTCCAAGTGTTTTAAAGTTGTTTTCAAAGAAAACACTCTGAGGAGAAAGTTTATTATGCAGGCTGAATATATGATCAGCTGTTTGTTTCATCCATCTGGGTCAGTACAGATGGCAACTGCATAAAAATGTGGTAGAGCCATGAGGAATCTAGATTATGTAAGTTAGTTTGATTATTTTTAGTCTTTAAAAGCCCTATTGTTGTGCTTAGTAAACAACTCAGCTTTCAAATATCCGTCTCCAAAGTGAAAAAGTATTTTTATTTTTTTATGGAAAGTTTCTGTCAGTATTTCTATTTTCAACTTATTTGGTTTGACTTTTACCAGACCATCATCACACTTTGATTCTTTTCTTTATCAACCATTCTGTTGAACATTTGCTGTTGTGTTTGGAACTTTTAAATTTTCCTCATATATTTGTTCTAGAGAGAAGAAGATTACTCTTGGCAACCCTTTCAAAAAGTATTGTTCAGTCTGTTGTTCAATCTTTTTCTAATGGTATGTTTCAAGAACCTTGGCATTTTTAATCTGCTGAACATCCAAACAACATAGAGTCTAAGACGGGGCTGGAGCAACATAATAATATGTCCTTGGTCCTACATACCTGCATCAAATGACCTTTATAACCCTTCACAGATTGATGGGTGGCAACGATTGCTTGCCTTGGTATTGTGCTACACACCTATGTGCTCCAGACCACCAAAATAATAAACATCTACATTTATTGCTAGTTATTAGTTAGCCAAGCTCATTTAGTTAGCAGCATTTGGAGAAATTAATATTATTCACCCTCTCCACTGTTTTTCCTAATTTACAAATCAGGGATATTATTGTCCTGACAAGCTGTTCATGTGATTTTAAGTTGGGTTCTGTAAACAACATTCAGCAAATAATGAGGCCATCTTGAGTGTGAGATTTTCTGGTCCCAACGTTAATGCTGCACAAATAGATTCCTTAAATACACTAAAATAGTTAAAAATGAAAAGCAGAGATTTAAGGTTCAGCAAAAGACTATTTTTGTTTCCAATCTATGTGGGTCGCATGAAGCTGTCCACTAACTGGGTGCATGAAAAGGAACTAGGAAGTTATGTTGAAACAAGAAAAAAAGAAAAAGTTAGAAAAGAGTGTTACACTAAGATTACACTACACTAAGATTTGCTGAACTATTTAGATTTATGATCTTTTAAATATGATGTTCCATTTTAAAATGCAGTGCAATCAATCTAATAGTTACAAGGGTATTTCAGCAGGATCAAAAAGACAGATATTTCCATCTAAAAGCAATCCAACGAGCATGCCTGAGAAAAATCCTGTCTGAAATGTTTCTCTCTTACCATTATATAACATTACAGGGACAGGTATACATTTTCAGGGTTAGTACATAAATGTCCTGACGTGATTACCTGCAGTTAAAATGATTTTAAGGCTTGATCCCACATCACTCACCTCTCGCTATGACACACTAAAAATATAAATTTAAATGATGTGTTTTACTTATGCATATGTGTTTCCACCTAGATTGGTTTAAAGGCATCGGTTATTTAAACATTTCACAAAAACAAAACCGGTTTGTTCATCAGCTGTGCAGAGTGAGAGGATCCAAGGTCTCCTTTGGCTGCAAGCTGTGCTGTAATTCTGACATGATATCACCTATGTTAGTCTATAAACACTACAATGTCCAGAATCTCATTAAAAGTGCCCACGTATTTCAATATTCTGGGCGGAGGGGTAAAAAATAGAATATTATCAAAACTCCAGGATATTAACATGAACTTCCTCTGTTCTTATGGTGTGTGACTACATGTTGAAACAAACTCCGTTTCAGAAAAAAAAATTTGATATGTGAAAACCTTTTTACATTTAAATAAAATGGGATTTTCTTTCAGAACAGATACTAAACAAGTTTATAGTGGTATTATAATGGAATCACAGACACTGTTGAAGAAAGAGAGCAGAAAGGTACCTTGGTCCTGGAAACCCACCTGTGTTTGGTGTCCTGAATTTCTATTAATCGCGTACACACACACAAGCATGCAAACGCACCCACTTACACCCACAGAGTGTCAGATCTCAGCTGATGAATGTGACACAAAACACGGCAAAGTGCAACATTCTTCCTGAAAAACACTTTCCTCAGATCAGAACAAGATGGAAATATGAAGCTGAGCTTCTATGTGTGTCCACGAGCTCTCTCTTCCACTGTGTGACTGACTTCTCTTTCTGTCTGTGTTTCCTGTGTATCTGCTTGCACAGAGCTGTGACTGTTTGGCAGCATAAAACTTTATTTCTACTCTGTCTGTGTGCTTGTCCACCATTGCCTCTTTTTGTCTTTGGAACAGTTGTGGATCAGTCACCAACAGCCACTCAGAGATTGCAAAGGAGCTAAGAGGACAGCATTGTTAGTTTCATTTGCAAACAGATGAGGGACATGTCTCAGAAAGGTGATGAGATGGGAGCACAGAGAGGTTATTTAATGGGGTACTGAGCAGGGGTGAAAGTAGATTTAAATTCTTGCCGGTACTTAGGGGCGGAGCTAGAGGTCCAAACTGAAACTAATTAAAACATATCAATATTTTATAAGGCAGAAATTAGAATCACTTGAGACAATGTAGAATATTTCAATTGTTAAAGAACTGCCATGTATGAAACAATGATAAACCGTTTTCTGATGCATAACTTTTCATCTTCAGTTTCCGTCTTTTCTTTTGAACAAAGAAGTTCTTGTTCTCTGCATTGTGGTCAAGTTTTGATTTCATTTAAATTAAAAATTTGACAGTTCGGTTGTTTTCGCAGTTTTTATTTAAAAGTCTGTAGAAGGTAAGTGATTTATTGTTTGTCCTGTCCTAATGCAAGCGGCGTTTTTTTTTTATGTCTGTGCACCACCTGTGTAAAATCTCCCAGCCCATTAAACCGAACACACCGATCTCCTTGGCAACTGCTCTTTTTTAAGGTAAGTGCGCATGCGCTCTCGTGTAGTGCATGTGAAATCTCTGGTCATAAACGGTGTTTTCGAGCTGGACTGTGTTGCTGTAATTCAGCAAAATAACATGAAACACAACTAGTTTCTCTCCCTTTGCTTTTAACTGGGGTATTTAGCAGCGAGCAGACAGACATTAAACGTAGCGGAGCTCGTTTTAAAGGCTGGACGTTCATTAAAGCCTCGAGCTCCGAGGGGAGAGAAGCAAAGTAAGAGCGTTGAGGCTCCAGCATAGCAGAACAGTTCAGAAACTATGTGGAATGAGGGGAAAAAGCTACATTTATGAACAGATTACGTCGTGTTTTAGACTGACTATTGGTAGCGGATCTGATCTTTGTGTGCTCGTGAATTTTTGCAGCCATAGCTGGTTCTGGAGGCTTCATAGCAGACAGCCGTTCCTCCCTCTTCCCGGTACTGCGTACCGGCACAGAATCTTTTAGTGGTACCGTACCGGTGTTCTGTCCGCACAGCATACAAATCAGATTGGCATACCTTACATTAATGCACATGCACATTAGCGCATGATTCCCCTTGTTATTCGAGCCTCAATTCAGCATACGGACGAGAAAAACGGTAAGCACATGATGTTTATGATTATTTTTTTATATAATTGTAGGGCTTCGTTGTATGAATTTTACGACAGAGTACTAGGGCCATGCTAAGATATATATATATATATATACATATATACACACATATATATATAGTCGTAACATTACAAGAATAAAGTTGTAAAATTTTGAGAATAATGCCATAATATTACAAGATCAAAGAAGTAGCCTACTTTAATGTAAACTCTTAAGAGGAAGATCAGTCTTCACCCTGAGTTAAAATGCTCGGCCTGCAGTTTGGGTAACACTAAGTATGCTGGTCTGTTAGAAAGATATAGCTGTCAGTTTGTGGTACGTGTATGTCGATCTGATGATGTATGCTGACTAGACAGAACACTGGCTCACTTTCACCCCTGGTACTGAGTCAGTGCTGTGTGTTTGTGTGTGTAAAACAGGAGAATTAGCATGTATAATCTCTTATACTTGACTTAAGGTGAAGATAGTGGTCAAAATCCACTTTAGGAGACAGTTCAGGTTATTTGTGTTCTTGAATTATTCTGCTAAAAGGTTACAAACAGTTGAATAACAGTAAATAAATCTCCGGGTATGTTCATTAAGTATAAATCCCGATAAGATGGTCGTGGTGACTGAGGCTAAGAGTTTGTATAAGAGAGGCCAAGATGGAAGCGGACTTTTAACATCTTTAAACAACTTCAATATAAAATATGTCATAGCAGTTTACGTAAACTGCTAGAATGCTTTGATCCCTAAGACTGATGTGACATTTGCATTGAGCAGTTATTTACACAAAAACTAAAGAATATTTTCACAGGAAACAGGAGAGGGGGCTGTGTCATTGATCTTTATGTGTAAAACATATACTGACATTTGACATTTACAGTCAAATCTGAACTCCAGCCTCAAAAACATCACAGAGATTTATGCTAACTCTATTTTATGAACATTGAAACCATTGTCTACTTTACATTGGATGGTTATTAACAAAAACAAATGGAAAGAGGAGGTGGGGTACCACCAATGATCTTCCTGTGTGAAACAGATACTGATAATGGAACATGTAAAGCATTTCCAGTCAGTGTAACTATTTGATATAAATGTAAAATGCACTTCAACATTTTCTGCTTTCAATACATGTTTTACATAGGAAGCTCATTGGTGTTGCACCACCTCAAACCTCCATTTCCTGTGTAAACAGCCATTGCCTTTTATCTAAAAAGCAGCTCAATGCAAACATGATGACAATGTTATGGTTAGAATAGTATCTGCATAGTGTTTCTGGTCAGAGTAAGTACCTAAGTGAAATCTAAGGTAGTGTAATAATGAATAATATAGCATTCTCATGAACTGTTATAATATTTTTGCATTTCATACCACTTTACTTTTATGTCAGACAGTTATTCTGATCATAAACACTTTAAATGTACTAATAAACCAGTGCAATGTCTTCGAGATTGGCATTTTAAGTAGGCAGAAGTCCGCTTTTGTCCTGGTAAGATGTCCATTCATCCAAACCACCCTAACTTCCTCTCTGCACCAACAATCATTTGTCAGGTTTTTGTTTTTGCGAAAACTCTAAAAACCCTTGCACATATTCTCATGTGGCCTTTGGTTGTGGTCTCTCAGTGGAAGGAAAAAACATTTGCAGCCCCTCACCGCCCTGAATGCGTTTTTTTTCCCACAAAGCACCTAGTAAAATTACCATCTCCCTAAGTCACGTCGCAAACTTTCTCAGTCAAACAGACGCTGTGCACGTACTATTGGAACACAGCTCCTCCACACACACTGCCACAGCTGTGCAGCTAAATGAGGTAAGTGTTTACCTTCCTTTCTCCCCCATTCTTTCCCTGCCATCAGTCTTGGTCGTCATGGCATTCTGTAGGCCCTTTTGTGCTGTGTATTCCTGGTTGTTACTGAATAATGCAAACATGGGGGTTGCAATGTTGTATTAGCACGCAGTCCATTTAAAAGGTTATGTATTGCTGAAGAGAAGCTGCAAAAAATGTGAGGTCTTATTGTCTGCTGGACGATTCACACACTCAGATCAATACACACACCAGTCCTTGATACAATGATGCAAAGCATAGCAAGATTAGTAAAGAAAGAAAAGAACACAAGACCATTAATGTGAAATTACCAGAATGGATGAATTTGGTCATTTTAGAGGATAGTCCAAAACTTTTTTTATCTTTTTACACTTTCTTACATAAATAATGGTGAAAAAAGTTTATCACAGCAAAAGTTACTACCTGAAATATTTTTAGGAATAAAATAGTAAGGGCAAATTTTTAGATAAAATTTAGTCATGCAATATTCTACCAAAATAAAATCAATACAGTTGAAAAGTTCTTTAGTTATTAACCAATATTTATTCATTGTATATTTGTACGTACCAGGGTGTCATACTATAGCGGGATGCTTACAGTTTGTGGCCAGTGACAATACCATTTAAGTACCATTTAAGTTATTCTGTGGTGGAAATTTAATGCATAAAACCAGCTAAAAGGTGTCATCTCTGAACCAAGTTGAAGACCCATGCTCTGTTAGGACACTTTACTAATCAAAATACCTGATGTGTGTTTTAATAATCACAAAAACACAGGAAGAACATATTTTAACAGCCCTTATGCCTCAGTTGATGCATTCCTTCTTAATTCAGAAGCCTTCAATAGAAAGTTAACCACATTATTAAGGATTCATGTAGCTGTGACTGGAAAGAAACTAAGATATGCCAGAGAAAAAGCACATTACACCGCATATGAGATGGAAGAGATGGAGCTCCTGCAGGCTTGGGGTGCTGTTTACTCTGCAGTCTCCTCTCACCAAACTGCTGCTCTCACCCCCATCGCATTTATCTGTCAGTTTGGTGGGACTGAAAGAATATTTGCCTTTAAACACAGTCTGTCTCTTTCTGACACGCACAGACGGATGCATTTAGCGCTCTGTGTCATACACGCACTGCATGCAGCAGCTTAAAAGACTCCAGTGTTAAGAGATGTTCTGTATAGGTCTCTGCATGATGACGTGGAGACATGATGCTGCACAGCAAAAGGTCAAATTTCTAAAGCCTGTCAAACCTTATTGTTATGAAAAATAAGAATTAGGTATAAACATTCAAAAAAGCTAAATGTGGCAATTTAGAATGGATCATTCCACTTTAAATGAACGAAGTAAATGCAGCAGTAATAAAGTTTCACCCTCACTGTTTTTCACAATTCCACATAATATACATTTAAATGAGAAAAAAGTTCAAATTTAAACTGGAATCATTAATATGGAGCAGAAGTGAAGTCATAATTGAACTGAAAGGGAAAGTAATTAAAGCCAACATTCATATAGTCCAGTAAAATTTGCCTGTAAATCAAAACAAACAAGACAAGAGCTGAATAAGGTCAGGAGCTTACCTTTTGAGGGGCCTGTTTATGAGGGAATAATCACTGCAAACACACCAACAGAGAAAACAGCAGACAGAGAAAACCCCTCCTGGCAGATGTGCCAATAAGAGACTCTCACCTTGAGGACAGAGCTTTTATCTGCTGCAGGGTGGAGTCACCGGGTGGGTGGGAGAGAAGGAGGAAGGAAAGGAGAAGAGATAGATTTGATAATACATCTCCAAAAATAAGTTGTACCATAATTTATGGTGAGAAAACATGTTCGTATCCGCCTGATAAGCATCCACAACGGACGACAATAACAAATATTTTCTTGTTAACTATGTGATAAATTGATCACTGAATGCAGTGGAAAAGAATCTAGAAAAGCAGAAAACATGAAAAAAACACAAGCAAATAGCATTTGAAGAATTGCACTGCAAGGAAATTATATAATCTGAAAACTTTGATTACCTGCAAGGTGCTTTTTTGTTTATCATTTCTACTTTTTTTCCTCCAAAAAACATTTTCTTATGGTTTTTGCTCTAATGTGCACTATTATTATCCAGTAATTTATAAATACTTTATAAATAATTTTCTGTATTTCTATGTGGGTATCTAGAATTTAAATGAAACATTATGATCATAACTGTAATTAATTATTTATAACAGTAAAGGATTATTGGGTCAAACTAACCATTAACATTTTTATTATTTTTCAATATGACGTTAAAAAGCACTGAAAGCAGCTGCAGACATTTAATTTTTTGTTTTGCATCTTTAACTTTTTATTCCATAATAGGGAGACTCACTAAAACAGAAATTAATTAAAGAAAAGAGATAAATTAAGGAGGTTTTTACTGAACCGTTGGTAAAGAATGAGATTTATAAAACATTTTAATCATGTTTATCTAAAAATAAGAATCAGTTAATGGGAACATTAACTGATTCATTCTTGCTTTTAGACCTGCTCTTGTGTGGAAACGTCACTCAGCATCATCCCTGGTGGTCAGTCTTAACGTGGAAAATTCAGCCTTGGCCTCAGACTGAAAATATACTTCTTCTCTGAGGGTCTTTGTCATCCTGTGACGACAGTCTTTCCAGGGCAGGTTTTAACACCTGGGTACAAAAACTTCCTTTTGACATCCCACTAACTCTGTTGCGTCAGACCGACTAAATATATGCAGTCTGTATGTACATAAAGTGTGACTTATGTTCTGCTTTATGTAAACTCTCTTTTTAATGGCTTTTTGAGAGAAAGCCTCTATGTGACAATTGTAATGGGTAATTAAATGTATCTGTGTGTCTCAGTGTGTGTGTTAAATGGACAGTGGATACAAGAAGCTCCAAATTCACGTTGTGGTGTAAAAGGGCGGCAGGCTAGTTGCATCACCATAGACCAACCACAAGCTTAGTCAGTGAAACTGGTTTAGGTCTGATCTGGAAGCTAATGGATGCTAATGCAATAAATGGTTTCATTGGTAACAAGCATTTTTCTTCTTCTCTTTTGGTTTAGGCAAAAACATTTGTCTGGAAATAAATGGTTTGGTTGTAAGTCCTCCGACAACTTTGATCAGGTACATATTTAAAATCAACTTTCTGTGAGTCACTCTTTTTGCAGCCTTTATTATGAAGTGCAAATACAACGGTGCAGTTCTTATTTCCATAGAGCCTAACGTGTGGTCCTGCCTGCACGGATACAAAACTCATAGAACACATGCAGACACACACTTTTAGGGGCTGTGTGAAAGGTACACGGCAGACAGGGGGCAATGAGCTATATGAGTGTTTGTCCTCGTGCTTTAGTCCTCTTTATGTTCTCTTAATGAAGCCTCAATGGGCCTAAACATCATCCATCCTGCAGCACATGAAAGAGAACCTCAACCATTCAGAGCTGCTGAATCACTTCTTCAGGCTTGATTCTTTGTAAGTGCATCTGTTAAATAAGTTCAAGGAATGAATAAAGAAATATTTGCTGTGTCATGGGTATCTTCAAATATTCGTTTTTCATACTAAATTTAAGTTTAAACTCATTTAGATTTCATTTTGGTATGCCATTATGTATGTTCTTCTGTTTAAAAGTCTTAACATTCTTGTTACTGAAATATTATGTGAAGTTGGCCCTGAAATCCCTCCTGAATTAGAAATCCCACAACAAGGCAGCAGAAATCGCCCAGATTGTAAACACAGAAAAATGCAGTGAAGTTGAACAATGCTTAAGGCTAAAGGACTGAAACAGAGTAGAATTCATGGACTTAAGAACCTCTTTCCATGACAAGCAGCCAACGAGGTAAATCTTTTACTTTGTTTTATCTTTATTTATCACAGCAGAATGCTAGTTGAATTTGTAGCCCTCATGTTATGCTTTACATTTTGGTGATAAGTACAGGGGTTGGATAATGAAACTGAAGCACCTGTCATTTTAGTGTGGGAGGTTTCATGGCTAAATTGGACCAGCCTGGTAGCCAGTCTTCATTGATTGCACATTGCACCAGTAAGAGCAGAGTGTGAAGGTTCACTTAGCTGGGTAAGAG
>JAHUTJ010059906.1:0-12455 GCA_036250325.1 Characodon lateralis
CGGATGGTAGGGTCAGAATTTGGCATCAACAACATGAAAGCATGGATCCATCCTGCCTTGTATCAATGGTTCAGGCTGGTGGTGGTGGTGTAATGGTGTGAGGGATATTTTCTTGGCACACTTTGGGCCTCTAGTACCAATTGAGCATTGTGTCAATGCCACAGCCTACCTGAATATTGTTGCTGACCATGTCCATCCCTTTATGACAACAGTCCATCTTCTGATGTTTACTTCCGGCAGGATAACACTCCATGTCATAGAGCATCAATCATCTCAGACTGGTTTCTTGCACATGACAATGAGTTCACTGTACTCAAATGGCCTCCCTCCACAGTCACCAGATCTCAATCCAATAGAGCACCTTTGGGATGTGGTGGAACGGGAGATTTGCATCATGGATGTGCAGCTGACAAATCTGCAGGATCTGTGTGATGCTATCATGTCAGTATGGACCAAACTCTCTTAGGAATGTTTCCAGTACCTTGTACCTTGTTGAATCTATGCCACGAAGGATTAAGGCAGTTCTGAAGGCAAAAGGATGTCCAATCCGGCACTAGAAAGGTGTACCTAATAAAGTGGCTTGTGCAATTAATCCTCAGTTGTTTAGTTACTTGTCCCTCACTGAACAGAGCTGGCCATCGGGAAAGGACCTCTGTGATGAGTGGTTGATCTCCAACTATCTCCTTTGTACGTTGGGAAAATGTTGGGAAAAACCATTAGATCCTCTACAAAGTGGTGATCGGGATCTTTTTTCTGTATTTCAGCCTGCATTATTTTCCATCTCTCTATGTTTTCAGGACTTTCTCCTTCAGGTGGATAAGGACAGTCGTTCACTCCCCCCCCCCCCCCCCCTTCTTTGTCCGCTTGACACTTGTTCTTTCAAACCTTCTCCTTTTCTTTTGTTTATGACCACTTCAAAACATCCTATTGCACTTAATTTTTGCTGGTAGTTTCCTAGTTTAAACTTCAGGCTGTGAGTTGCATCCCTTTTCAGTACCTGGATCTCGCTGACAGGGATGCTTCTCTACCAGTGCTCTGGCCACTCTTTTTTAATGCTATCTAACAGGATACGTACTGATTTTTGACATGTCTGCAAGTGTTTCAAGGATGTCAGTTTTTAAAACTTTGGAAATAACCATCACATATCCATCTTTAATGCATCTATTATTTACTTCATTTAATTGCAGTTCCACATCACGTGAAACATTAGGGGATTGGGAAATCATCAGGCCATTCAACAGAATCCCCACTACTGAAAGAAGGAAGGCTGTATGTGTTCAGAGTAGAATCTGAAGAATCATCTGCTGTGAATAGAACTTTTTCAGTCGCTTGCTCCTTAGGAAGGTCTTTGATGTCTGTTAGGTTGCACAACCGATTGTTGAAATCCCCCGGGACGGCTGGCGGGGTGTGCTTGGCCTGGAGCGGTTCCCCGGCCGGTGCATGTATCCCTCTCGTGGACTGGTGGGCTGCTGGCACTGTCTGGGGGTTGGGTGGGCTTGGAGGTGTGCTGCTCTGCTGGCTGTCTTGTCCGAGGGGGATCGGGGCGGTGGACTGGGGGTTGGTGTGGAGCTCAAGCTCAAGCCTTTGTCCTCCTTCAAGCGAACTCTGCTCACCCTCCACCAATCCACATCCAGCTTCCCGAAAACTACCCAGGTAATCAAGTTTATAAAGAATCAAACTGTCAAGAATTTACCTGAACCTCCTCCTGAGAAACTCACCACCACCTCGGACTGAAACCTCACAGACTCAGCAGCAGTCTCACCGCTCTCCCTGGCTCCACTTCATTCTCCCACGTCTAAACTTATCTTCATCTCCAGTAAGCTAAAACCTAAAGTCATTTTCTATAACTTCCAAACCGTACTTCAAGATTACTTGCCCCTTTCGTCTCTCCCGTACAGTCTGGTGTCTCCAGTCACGGTTCCATTATTCTCTACTGAAGAAAGAAACTTTTTTCCTGCCTCCTGAGTGTCTCTCTGCATGTGGGTCAAAACAATTAAACAGACGATGACAGCTACTAGATATAAATTAGGAGACTGTAGCTGATCAGACATTAATTTGGTTGTTCTGAAAATATCAAAAATTGTAAAATGCAGAACAAACTTGTCATCTATAAGTCCACTGAGAGCTTTAGCCTCTGTCCTACATTTCGCATTTTTCTGTTGAACGTCGAGTAACGTAGCCATTATTGCTGGGAGTGTTTTTTTTGTTTTGTTTTTTTTGACAACATTTATACTGGCTTGCCCAATGGGTGTCACAAAGTATCTTAAAGTTCTATGCGGTGTCTTCCTGACACAAGTTCCTCCTGCTTCTTCAGAAAAATATGAACAACTGACCCAGGAAAAAAACTTGTGAATCATTTGTAATGTCTCAAAAAAATCTGCCGCGGCATCGACATTATGCATACGGTCTACCAACACAAAATTCAGCCTGTGAGCATGGCAGTTGATGTACACTGCGATGTACACTCCGTTATTGCATCCAGACATAACTGCGGCACATCATAGCACTGCCCTACACAGTAATTAACATCGATATCAGAACGACTAAGTGTCATTTTAATGCCTTCAAAATAGCGAGTCTGCGTCTAATCCTTCTGAATGTTAAAATTTCTCCACCACTACTTTCCCTGAATCTGGCTGCAAATAGCAACCGATCACATAAATTTGTTTTTTGGTTTCATCTACCAAAATATGAAAATGACTGACTGACCTTAAAGATCTCATTCTGTATATCGTGGTGAATGTACTTGGCATTTAATAGATAAGTAGTCAACTTCTTTTGAACCATGGAATCAAATTTTCCAATGACATCAAGCATCTCACAGAACTTACCTTTGTTGGCTAAATCCTCATTCTCAATGTGACCGCACTGCTCGATTCCCTGACAAGCTGTTTAGCGCAAGCTTTCTACAGCATCCATTATGTACCTCCAGTTCTCCTGAACCAGCGACAAGTGTCCTTTATCGAGCATATTGGGTGGTTTTGAGCCACTTCTATCTTTTAACTTGAATTCACTCCATGCCTCCATTGCAAATTTGTGTCCGGCGTTTTTCATGATGGCTCCTCAATGATGCAGCTGCTTTCCGCCAATTAATAAATCCAAGAGTGGTAAATGCTAGCTCCAAGTGAAATCTGTCCTCCTTTTAAAAAATGCCAACAAGCAAAGCAAAACACGTCATCTCTACCCACGCTGTATTCCAACTGCAAATATTGATCGAGCCAGCCTTTGTTAAAACTTCTCTGTTGTAATAGGCGTGATAGGTATTTTTGCAGAAGTGGTCATCTTGGTCCATCTTGAGGACTTCTGATTAGATCCCACAGCTGTCCAGTGCCAGCAGTGTTAGCATTCTCCACATATGTGGAAGCATGGCAGTACGCTTGATCCCCTTCTTCCAGATTATTATTTATTGGTTGGAGTCTGCTTCCAAAAAACCTTCTCTGATTCTATCCTAGGAAATTTGGGTAACAGAAAACGGTCCATTTTTGCGTTTTGTGCACTTTTCAAATGTTTACCGGAAGTGAAAATTCAAGTTGATAACCTGTTGGAAGATCGAATTTTTTTTTAACGCAATATAATCAGATTGTTTTTTGAAATTAGCTGTGTTTTGCAAGGAAAATATCACAACAACCACATAATAAAGAATATTAACTTAGATGAAAAAGAAAATAATTTGATATTTTCTTGGGGGGTGCTATAATTTTTCCAGGGGGAGCTATAACACCCCCTAGCGCCCCCCTGGCGACGCCACTGATCCAATTTACAACCTGGGTCTGACTAAATCCGAACAAATGCAACAACTTACCTTACTGCGTCCTCTGCTCCTCAATCGAATAGCTCTTTGACCCAATACAGCTTGCTAATACTCCTGATGAAAAGGATTCCTCCGCTGCTTCTCTTTTCACCGTCCTCAGTGTGCTAAACTAATGTTGCTATTTTAATATTAACTGGCAAATACAACCTGTTGGAGCACGTCCCCAAATGTTACATAATTATATCATAATTATCAGCCGTTCATCAGATTAAGACCAATTTCTCAGCACTACTTTGTACTGCGCAGTAATATTGCCGCAACAGCAGTTGGCGGCAATATTATTTTTTAAAACTCATATTGGTGAGTTATTTTGACACATTAAAATTTTCATTTCATTTTTCATTTTATTGAACTTACTCAAAACCTTGAGGTGCATGAAAAATGTTGAAATTGTATAATGTATTTTGAGTGGAAGCAAATAACAGAAACAAGTTATAATAACTTATTGGGCATCTCTCTTTTTACAGTGAATAGAGCTGGTTCATAAATACTTGGGCATTTTGATTGATCACCCACTCAAATTTAGACCCCATGTGGAAAATCTTAAAAAGGTTCAAATTGAAGCTGGATTTTTATTTTCGAAACAAGCTATGTTTTTCATATGCGGCTAGAAAGCGGCTTGTTGGTGCAACCTTTATGTCTGTGTTGGACTATGGAGATCTCTTATATATGTTTCCTTCTTCACAATGTCTTGACTCTGTTTATCTCTCTTTGCTGAGGTTCATTACAAACTGCAAAATGTCAACACATCATTGTGATTTATACTCAAGGGTGGGATGGCCTGGTTTGGCTGCTCGAAGCAATACCCACTGGTTAAGTTTTATTTACAAGGCATTACTTGGACTACTCCCTAACTATATCTGTTCTGCACTTGCACTGAGAAATATTGACTCATACACCTTCGCTTAAACAATTTGCTGCTTTTTTTTTTTTTTTTTGTCCCTTTTGGATGGACTGAATTAGGCAAGAATGAATTATTTTACTTCCAAAACAAAAGTCGTAGAGGCTGATTCTATAACATATACCTGTTTCTCATTGTATGTGTTTTTTCTTTAAACTGTACAACTTTGTGTTTAATTTGTTGCTGCCTCTTGCCAGTTTTTTAATCTCAATGGGATTTTTTTTCTGCTTAAATAAAGTTAAATGAATAATAAATGAGGACTAGAGTTTGCCACCAACATTATTAAACTGTCACTATAATTTAAATTTCAGTGATTATGGACTATGACTGTACAGGAATAGTTGATTAAATGACTAGTTGCCCATCCACTAAGCAAACAATTTAGGGCCTGATCTTCAAAAGGTTTACGTGTACAAAACCGCAAGCAAACCTCTTTGTGTTTGCAAAGCTTATCTGCAAACAAGGTGGAAATCGGATTGCGTGTGCAAAATCAGTGGAACTGCGGGCACAAACATTTTAGCGTGTCTGCCCTCATGAATATGCAAAACACATAATAATGACCCAAACGCGCAGATTTGGAGCCAATATCAAAGAAAAGCCATGAAATGATATTGTATTACCCAAGGCATTCCATCCTTCTGTTTTTGTTTCCATTTGTTGACTCAGCAATACTATTTAGCTAGTATGGAGCCATTATTGGTGCAAAAGTATTTGTGTGTGCGTGTGAAGACCTTTGCATGTGTGTTTCGATCTGTGTGTGCGTGATAATATACTCACACTGTCTTAAGAATAACGTCTGTAGTTTATAAGTGTTCACTGAACTCTTTATTTTCTTTTTTAGTCTGGACCATTTAATACCAATTGCAAATTCACTAATAACGACAGAAGAGTGTAATTAAACTTCAACACTTTATTTTATTAAGACAGAGAAAAAGTACAGTTACCAGCACTGGGGCTTCTTACAAGGAGATACAAGAGCAGAAGTCCGAGTCCAAGAAGAACACCCCAATCTTTAGGCTCCTTCACTTAAAAGTGAGAGTGATTATATCCTACGACCAGGCCCTCCCATGCAAGGGTTCAGGCACAACCTTCCATGTATCAGTTAGTCACATGTGTAGCCCAAGAACATAAGCATAATATTTAATCGATTGTGTCAAAGAAACTTGATTAGCAGTTGTACGCAAGTAGTCTATGGGTGAGTATTGGACACAATCAGTGCATTTACATCCACTGTTCAAGGTTAAAATACAGAACTTAGTGATCTATATATATATTCTGTGGGGTTGTGATAACTCGATGCACTTTTTTGAAAAACATAATTGTATCTACACAGGTGGACTTTGACAGAAGCAGTGGTGTTATTCAACATTATAACTTTTAAAGACAACAAATAGGAGCAATAGAAACTAATAAACAATATAAAAATGTGCTGGGTGCTGTCTAAGCTCCCTGTTAAAAAAATACCTTTACAAGGATTTCTTTGAGAGTAACATTTGGAATAATGCAGAGATTTGCAAGCTTTTTATTTTTAAGCATCTATTAACTGAATACCGTATATTAGTTATCACTAAAGTATAATGCCACCCTCAATGTTTGCATATGTGTACCATTCTTAAAACTTTTAAACATTGTTTTACCTGCAAAATTTGGGGCTGCTGAGATTTAGGTACTTATCGGTGATAAATGATAAAAAATGTTATATCACCACAACTTTCTATTCCTCTAAGTTAAGGGGGCACGTTCTTTTTGGCAAGGCTCATTCTGAGGCTGCCAAGATGTGTACAATTCATAATCGTTTGACTAGTTTATTCTTAACCTGCTCATCAAGCACCATGCCACGCTGTGCCTTACAAAGCCACTCTGCACTGCCACCACAAGTAAATTCTAACTTTATAGGAAACACTGTCAGATCAATAGGTTTACTGGCTGATACCATAACTTAAGCCCAGGTAATGGGACCAGTCTTGAAGCTGATAAAGTTGGATTGTCCTACTCGCACAAATAAACAGGGCTACTGAACCTATGTGAATTCTTTATAAAAAATTTTATAACCCTCTGAAAATATAATTTCTTAGACAGAAATTTTGTGACAGTGCTTTCTGAGATAGGTACATTTACTTTAGTCTCTTCTGTGGGATATTGTTGTCGGTCTAAAGATCAGATGTAGCCTCTGCTCGTAAAAACCTACGTTGAGCATCTTTATACGTCTGTCAAGTCACAAAAACAAAACACATGATTCAAGCTCAAAGTTGGTAACAGAACAATTCAACATTTTTTCTGCATAATCACAGTATTCATGGCACAAAGCTGGGCTAAGTAGAGTTCTTATTGGTACAGGCAGCAGCATGAAGTTCTCATACAGTCTTGAAGGTAAATGTCCGTTAAGAACCACAAGGGCCGTATATAACAATCAATTCAGTGGCCTTCCACTGACTGTATTGCACAAGTGACCGTGGCTTTCGAGCAAATTTCTTTGAGACATGTTTTCTGATTAGTTTCAAATGGCTGGAGATAACTGAGATTGTGGCTGCAGAAGTCCAACATCGTAAGGGTCCTTTGATCCACAAACTCACAAGTTTTGCATCAAACTCTAAATCTGTTCTAAGTGGTGCGGCCTGATCAGGAAATACAACCCTGTTGTCTATGTGAACCACATGCTTTGTACATTGTTCACAGGAGCTGTAACCCAAATGACCCTTGGTACATTTTAAGAAGGCATGGGCTGGGGCATCACAGATGAAGGCATCCAGAAGTGCAATATTGTAATGCATTCCATTATAACGTAAACCCTCCTGAGTTATATGCTTCGAGTCCAGGATGAAGTCCTTAAGATATTGCTTTATCTAATTGGGCTTTGTAGGACCTGCATACAAACCAATAATAATAACATTACATCCGGGAATTTCTTTGACCTTGGCCAAAACAGGCCATAACTGCATTTTAGAAACATGAGCATTTGATACCCCAAATTGATGATAACAGCCATCTCCAATGTCTTTGACTTCACCTGTTTTTAAAGTTGATAATAGAGTCCTTGGATCTTTTGGTAAATCCAGGCTGCACTGCACCAAAATTTGTAATAGTTCTGAAAGGGCACTGTATGAAATGTTGCAACTTGCTGCCCAATAACCCAACTTCTTTTTTCTTCTTTATCAACTTCTTTGCAAGGTACAGTCTTTTCTATGCAACTGTCAGAATCAGTTTCTTCAATGCTGTGACTGGAATGGACGTGACAATCAGATTCTTGGTCACCTTCATATTGCGTAGACTGCAAACTCTTCCACATAAACCTGGCTTTCTGTTACGGGAACATGTCCTGGATTTGATGACACATACTTTTGGAGACCATCATTTTCCAAAATGAGCAAGTGCTCTGCAACTCTTGCTTTAATTTGTCTTTGTTTGGTTCATGAGCTACAACAGTAATCCATGTTTGGATCTGAAACAAAGATTTTAATAGTTAGACATTATTCGTGATCATATAAGTGTTGAACATGTATGGAGTGAGTTTGAGTCCTAAATTATTTAGCTATCCTTTTTTAAATTTAGTTTCTTTTTTAAAAATTTTTGGCATTAGTGGCCTTTATTTGAAAGTAGACTGACAGGAAATGGGTTTGAGAGAGGGGGGAAGACATGCGGCAAAGGTCAACAGGCCGGGATTCGAACCTGTGATGGCCGAGTCAAGGAATAAGGCCTCCCTACATAAAGATTATTCTCATTTTAGCGTTATCTGCAGCTTACTGTTTTGCTGTGTTCATCATTTCTGTAAACAGAAGGAACTGACCCCTCAGACAGACGAAATGTCAGCTAATCCTTCTTCATACTGGCTGAGGTTGCAGAGGTACTTGTCCCCTGAAGTGCTTCGCCTAAACAAAAAGAACTTTCCCCAGTGATGTATGTATGTTTTCATTAAAAAATATAAATTTAACCAGGCATTTAGAAGAGGTTGTGATCCTAGGGGATGGTGTAATGACTTGTGTGAGTTAATATGCCCAGCAACCGAACATTTAGATTCATCTGCTTGTTGCATCCTTGAAATTGGACTATAAAAATACCACAAGAGGTTTGTTGGATTGTAAACTGGAAGTCCATAACTTTGTTTAGCAGTTCCACAGCAAATATTGTGATATAACAAAACATAAAACATAATAGAAAATGAAGAAAACTGAGTGGGTTGAAAAATTTGACCCAAGCAGCATCTAAATATATCAACACAAGACCTAGAGAGACTAAATTTAAGTTTTTTGGACATTACACAAAATTATACTGGGTATTCTCAGTGACTGGTTTCATCATTAGGTTTTAAAGAGGTTATGGTAACTATTTCCTTATTTTGGCTTTGCCTATCCTATTGAAGTAGTGACTATACCCTCACTCCACTTTCTCCACCTGCAATTGGCCAGAAAGGCAGAGAGGTCAGTATGGGCAAGCCACCCATCTTCGTATGTACACACAGTGCACGGGCTGTTGTGCATACTCACACGTCCTAATGAAAGGCTAAGAAGTAGCCTCCTTTCATGAAGATCAGTAATAAAGTGTGACCTTCTCATGAGGTTAGACATAGTCACATAGACTTTCAAGCAAAGGGGACAGGGACAGGTCTCATAAGTCAGGGTCATTGTTATCATGTAAAAAAGAGAAGGAACCAAGCAAAGCTCAGCCTCAGGCCCTTAACCAAGGAAAATAAGACTAAATCCCATCTAAGTGACATTTTGCAACCACAAAATCCCAGCCAAATGGTGGCTGAATGTTTGCTCCTCCAACATGTTGCAAGGTGAAAAGTCCCACCTTGTTAAGCAAGCTTTAAGTAAATTTCATGATGCAATTCAGTGACCTCTCCATGTACAAAGGTAAAACATTATCATTTAAGACATTATACCAGTCAAAATAAAATTTGTCACATTAGTAATGGTGGACACCTATTTTGGTGCATAACCTAACACCAGAATTTCGAGAGCAACAGGACTTAAGGTTAGGTGTGTCGGGGCCACCATGTTAGTCCATTTATACTCAAGCACCACCTCCATTAGGGAAGTTTCCTCTGGGAAATTACAAAAGGTTTTCTACCAAGCCCTACTCATGAAAATCATGAAATGGGATAAACTTTGCTTTAAAGCCCCTGTCCCAGAACCAGACAACCAGGTGACCTCTGTGCCTTCTTTAAACCTTGTTTAAAACCCAGAGGCTATGTCTCCACAAATGTTGGAAAAGATAGCCAAGTGTCCAATTCATATGTGCGAAATGCCAATCCTAGATAAGGCTAGATAGGAGTTCAGCAACAATGTGTGGATATTTTATTAAAGTATAGTGCTGTTGCAGTTTGATTGAATATCTAGCTACAACTGTTATACATTTTAGCAACAGAATAAAACTGTAATGTTATACTTACTGTGCAAAATATGTAATACAACAACTGTTTTACAATTACAGTTGTTATCTACTGTATATCTTTGTGCTATAGTGAAAAGAGATTTAGGGAAGTGCATCAACCAACTTAAAACGTCAGGAACAGGTGAACCTGGCCTTTAATTGTTGTACTTCAAGAGTATATTTCACCCTACTTCTATCTCATCCCCTTCAAACATTTTCCCCTACCTATTGTAAGTAGCATTTGCTTATTAGACTAATGTCTAATATCTGTCCATCCTTTATTTGATCTTCATGTCTCTCCATTATTCTGTCTTTTACAACATTCATCTAATGTCAGTCCTTCTGTTCTCTCTTTATCCAGCTGTCAATCCCTCTGTTATATATCTGTCTCTCCTTTTCTTGAGGCTTTTTAGTCTTTTTCCTGCTCTCAGAAATCATGCCACAATCCCTGTGGGGAAATTTGTCCTGATAAAATGTCACTCACATGCACTCACAACCAAACACACTCATAAACACTATAGTACACACACATACATTTAACCACACAAGTGCACACATGCACATATCCAAAAAGCTTGTATTTGTCCTAATAAAACGTCAAGCTGGCAGCAAAATGAACTGTAATGACTTTCAGACTGTACTAATGGCCAATAAATCCTGGATTAGGAAGCTCACACACGCTCCCTCTTTTTCTCACACATGCACACACACATACAAACACACCCACACAGGGTCATGTTTCATGGCGTGCTGCGCTAGGTTCATTCAGGAGTCAGATGGATAAAGTTTTAAGCTGTTTTCTGCTGTTAATGACTGTTGTGCTGACTTTTATAATAACAGCATGGAAAGGAATCAGCAGGAATTAGCATGCTAGGATCATTTAAACCAATGATTCATGATGACTGGGGCTGGAAGCCATCCACACTCACTCACTCGCGCACACACCGAGCGTAAGAGAGAGCGCGAGAAAAACAGGAGAGGGAGAGAGAGAAATATGTAGTGACACACACACACGCAAGTGTTTCCATCAAAAAATTTCACTTTATGACAGTTTAGAGTCATTTTCCGGCTAAATGTACAAACTAAAGTCCCGGAAGCAGTGTCTCTGTCGTCTTTCATTATCAGCTCAGGGATGGATTTAGTTCATCGCTTTATTTTAGACAGAATCAGCAGGATAGAGTGCAAATGAGAAAGAAAATTGTGTGTGAGGGACTTTTTTAGGGAGATATCTGCAATATGAGATTCTGTGTTGAGGCAGATATTTGTGATATTTATAAGGGAGGAATTATGAGGAAACCAGATACATCAGTCAGGATACATTCTCACAAAAAAAAACAAACTCAGCATTTTTAAATTTTCTTCAGTACAGAGACGAGAGTATTTGTCCTTTAATATGTTCAATCAATGGTTGTTAAAACTGCAGGTGTGGAAAACTTTCAGCTTTATATGATAGCACACACCCTATACAGTAGATAAGAACATGTATCTAACTGTTTTAGTAAATGTAGTAAATTTAATAGCAAGGGGTTTACAAAGATGGTGTATAAAAATGAAAAAAATGTATCAAAACATAATTAAAATTACTAAAAAACTAATTAAACGATACAGATAATTAAAACAAAATTCTAATCTTAAGGAGAAGCATGTTTAAATAAGATACAGATACATATGTGTATTCTTTTTCACTAAATTAGCAGTAGAAAATATTTTTACTTAATTTTAAAATGTCTTTTTGTAAACTGGGAGATTTAATCAATTTTGTTCCTCTGACTCTAAACTCATCTAAGCTATCAACCTTTGTATGCACTCTATGCACTCCATGTATTTTTGTGCTTTTTTAACTTGGGAACAATGAACATAGCTGTTCCACTGGGTCTTAATCATCAAAAATGAAGGAGGTCATCCTGGATATACAAGCTCGGGGCATGCGGGAAAACCGTGTCTTCTCTGGCACCCCAGCACGGGCACAGGAGGATGCCGAATCCACAGTCCTTGGATTTCTCCAATGTCAGCTGAAACTACTAATTGAGAAGGTAAAAAACATCGCATTCCTTAATATTCGAAGTTGGAGTACTACAAGCAAAAAGAGCAGGTCAGAAGACAGGGGAACAAACTTCAGCGTAATGACCGGTTTACAAAGGAGATCCTCGAACGAAGGCAAGCTTTTTTCCCCAATCAGGAAGAATCAGAAAGGTTAGGGTTCATGTGTCTTGATTTTAAGCAGAGAGAAAGGAAAGGGAGTGAGGACTCGGTGCCAATCCCTAGATGTTGCTGATAAAAGCATAACTCACCCTTCTCTCTTATCTCTTTGTCTATGGCATGTGGGGGAAGAAAGCACTTAGAGCAGACATGAGTGATAAACAATACAAAAGT
>JAHUTJ010059908.1:0-12446 GCA_036250325.1 Characodon lateralis
AAGAGCGGATTGTATCAGGCTGTGATTTAATAAATATTCACATAGATAAAGAGAAGGCGTTTTGTGTTTATTTTGTGCAAGAGTGATTCGTCAGTCAAAATAAGGTTAAAAGTTCCCCACGTTTTGGTAGAAACGGTTGATTAAACAGTGACATGACATCTCTGGTAATAGTTATCAATTATTACCGAGTATTTAACGGTTGTAATTATCAAAGGCATTGAGCCACAGTTACAACACCACAAGACATCTCTGGTCTCGATTCATAAATGAGGAGTTTGGTTAAGAAAGTAATTTTGTCAAATTATGATTGTTAATTATTATTCTTGATAAATATGAATTAATCAATAATCATAATTCCAACACATATGTGGTCCTGAATCCAACTCGTATCTGATCTTTTGGAATGTGACTCCAGTGGGAACGACCAAGGATTAGATGTGGCTTTGACGTCACTTTCCATCACATTCATCACAATTTTGATGCATAGTGGAGAGACAGCAAAATGTTAGCGCTCATCAATAAATAAAACTTTATTCAAGCCTAATTGAAAGGCTCATAGGAGCCGTCTGGATGTTGGACGTAGTTTTTCTGTAAAATTCATATACAATCCTTTGAACAGAGGACTTTTAAACGCTATCGAGGTTCCCGAGCATGTAATGATCTGCCCTTGCTGCAGTCCGATACACTGCATTGCATCAAGTCTTCAGCCTGTGGAGTTCAGAGAAGAGCCATTGACATGCACCACTGTGCAATGGTTTTAGGCAGATGTGGAAAAAATGTTGTAAACAAAGAATGTTTTCAAAAATGGAAGTTTTGATTATTTATTTTTATCAATCAACAAAATGCAGTGAATGAACAAAAGAGAAATCTAAATCAAATCAATATTTGGTGTGACCACCCTTTGCCTTCAAAACAGCATCAATTCTTCTAGGTACACTTGCACACAGTTTTGGAAGGAACTCGGCTGGTAGGTTGTTTTTCAAACATCTTGGAGGACTAACCACAGATATTCTGTGGGTGTAGGCTTTTTCATATCCTTCTGTCTCTTCATGTAATCCCAGACACACTCAATGATGTTGAGATCAGGGCTCTGTGGGGTCCATACCAGTAAGTCTTGTTCTTCTTTACACTGAAGATAGTTTTTAATGACTTTGACTGTATGTTTGGGTTTGCTGACTTAGCATTTTGTAAACTGATAAAAACAAACAATCATTTATACACTCACCGGCTACTTTATTAGGTATACCTGTCCAACTGCTCGTTAACGCATATTTCTAATCAGCCAATCACATGGCAGTAACTCAATGCATTTAAGCATGTAGACACGGTCAAGACGATCTGCTGCAGTTCAAACCGAGCATAAGAATGGTTTCTTGAACATGACAATGAGTTTACTGTACACAAATGGCCTCCACAGTCACCAGATCTCAATCCAATAGAGCATCTTTGGGATGTGGTGGAACAGGAGATTTGCATCATGTGCAGCCGACAAAATCTGTGGCATCTGTGTGATGCTATCATGTCAATATGATATTTCTGAAAGCATTCGTTTACAGTATTTTTTCATACCTGCCTAACACTTTTTCACAGTACTGTATAAGATTAAAAGTTGCCCTCGACATGATAAAGTTCTGAATGAACTCGGTCTCTGTAAAGTTGTTAACATTTCTGCCCCACTATTGCTGGCTGTGTCTCAGCATCCAAACAGTTTGTTGTGCTGAAATCGCAATCAGATCTCCCTGAAATGGAACAATCAAGAGTTTCACTCTCCTTTTATTCATGTGTTTTCCACACAGCACCCTCTGACACAATAAATGGCTTCCTTTGTGCACTTAAACCATAACACTTATTTCTCTATACTGTTGTGCTGCGATTGACGAAGCACTTAGTGTTCTTATGTCCATGAGGGTCCATTTGGAGCTGCAACATTTCAAAGTAATGGGAAAGACCACACAAAAAATCTGATTCCTCAAAAAAATTGGATTTCAGTATTAAGACCCGCAGTGGGAACATAGCCAATGACACTAATCAATTTAGAAAAAAAAATAATAATTATGTGTTTGGCTATGACCCTTTCAGAATCAGAATCAGCTATATTGCCAAGTTTGTACAGACAAACAAGGAATTTGTCTCTGGTACACTTTGCTGTCAGTGAGGATTTTGTTTGTGTATATAATAATGGGAATAAAGAATATCTGGTGCGTTCAGTGAAGTTTAAATATTTAGGTATATATAACACTGTCATATGATTGAAAATGACATTATTGAAACTAAATTTAAATCTTGATCATGATAATCCTTTTTTTTACTTTTTTGTTTTTTAACATTGATCATAATATTTTTGTATAAGGAGCACAATACTAAGAACTAAGAGGTTAAGCATTTTAAAATATTACAATAAAAAAAGCTAGGGTACAACATTGTATAGTGGTAAAGAGGGCCAATTTACAGAGGCTGGTCTTTGACGCAGCCAGTCAGGGTTCGACTTGGGACCTTAGGACCTTTGTCTTAAGGTTGCAAGGTGTCCTCCTTCCTCTGCACCTTTCCCGTCTGAACACTGAATTAAGGCCACCAGCACCACTAACTCTAAAAAATAAAACTAGCTGTCTAAAAATAAATAGAAAACTGATATTGTGAAAATAGTAATGAGTTTTGAACGTTCTTGTGCATAGCTTACAATTTATGTTTAAAAACAACGGATCATCTATGTTACATGCAAACAAAGAACCACGCAAAAGGCCAACTTTTACATGTGCAGCCATGTGTTTAAAAAAAATAAAAGATTTTGGTAAAGTTCATAAATTGATAAAGATTTTAGCTACTATTCATTTATCTCTAATAACTAAACTTAACAGTATTTAAAACAAATTATCTTCTACATTCTAGCTGAATTTAAATTTAAGACATTTATTACAAACAGCACAAGCTGACAGAGCTCTCTCTTAGATTATAGGTTCTTTAACTTATTATGCATTTTTTGCACAGTTCAAAACAGAAAATTACACCACACCATTAAAGATTTTATTGTGTTTTTACAAGATCAATTTCAAATTAACTGCTGCTTTTTGTGAGGGAAAAATGGCCTTATTTACTGTGACATGTTTAAAACTATTTCTTTTTTCAGCTTTACGTTGTTATTTGAGGAACATTCCTGCAATAAACAGTCAATTTATAATTAGGAGTTGAGGCTCCTTTGCATGTATGTATGTCAGAGATGGAATCTCCTTGGAAAGGAGCTGTAGAGCAGCTGTAGAGAAAACATTGATTTCACAATTTCAAAACCAGGTAAAAAAAAATAATGACCTTTTTCACATATAGTCACCTTCCTAAAATAATAGCCATTATTAAAAATCATTTGTTTTTCAAGTTTTTGAGGAAACACAAAAAACTTCCCAAAGTATATAAAATATTTATTAAGAACTTCACCTAAAAAGGTAATAACAACAGATGAGTGTTGACATAGCCATATATTATGGTCCCTTACATATCTTTCTCAATTAGATCATATAATGTGGAAACAATTAAAATTAAATTAAATTAAAAGAAAAACAGTTGAAGTAATCTTTAAAAAGAAAGAAAGGAGTTGACAAAAAACGTCTTACAGCCACAGGTTCTTAAGCTGTTTATTTTATTGCAACTTGTTATTTATGCAGTTTACATTTATTTGTTCAATGGTTAAAAAAGGGTTAAGATTATGGTGTGAAATAACACAAAAATCAAAGAGGGACCCAGCAGAAAATGTTTGGGAAACACTAGACTAATGTATAATTTTTCTTCCAATTAGACACTACTTTGTGTTGGTATGTCACATAAAATACCGAGAAACGTACGCTGATGTTCGTGGTTATAGTGTGACAAAATGTGAAAAACCTCCAGAGGTATGAACTTTTTTCCCAGCCTCTGTAATTGCAGATTGTTTTAGTTATTACTTTTATATTACACTGAGGTCATAGTTGATACCAAGATGACTTAATAACACACCTAGTGTGTTTGTTAGCAACTTAACTTGTGTAAACATTCCTAAAATAATATACAAATGCAAATACAAATACAATTTGTAGTGACAAGAAGTACCCTGAAGGGAAACATTAACCCAGAATGCTTTACTTTAAGCATAATATGATTAAAAAAAATTAATGCTCACAGCAGCAACATCACAATTAAGATACACATTACAGATTTACATAGTGGTACATGTGATACATTGTTAAACCCAATGTGTGGAGCCCTGAATGTTGGGTTACATATCCTTTTTTTTTTTTTTTCATTTACACACCTTTCTAAAACTATTTTAGGCCATATTTTTCTAGTTTAAATTACCAAAGCATGCAGTTGACTTCTAGCAGCTGGACCCTGATGTGTCATATGTTTCATCTTGGTCCAGGAAAGGTGATTTGGCAGTGTTGTATTACACTCAGGGAGGTAACTAATTAAGTAATTGCACATAGTTCAAAAAAAGGCCAGCAGAGCAATGCACACACACATCCACACATGACCGAGCTGTCTGTGCCTTGGCTTCTCGCGTTTTGAAACAATTTTTGATGCCACCGCAGCTTCTTAAGGTTATAGACCCTCATAGCCAAGTTGAACTGTGGTAGAGAAACAAAGCAAGTCAGGTGCAGGTCAGGGTCATCATTTTTTCTCTCTTTCTTATACTCATGCACACAACCACACTTCTTCTAACCAGTTTGTGCACTGAGAGTCAGTCTTAGTGCCCAGGGCACAGCAGCTGCCCCTTCTTATGGACAAAGCCAGGGAGAGGACATGGTTCAGATCGTATTAGGAAATGATCAGTTCATCAGTATCCAAATCATGTAGTGGCCTTAGGCTAATCCTACAACACATCATCTTCCATCTTCATTCAAAACATTTTGTCCTAATGAGTCTCTGGAAGAAAAGAAAGCTTTAGTGACAAGACCTTTCAGCTGCCATTATAAAAGTTCAATCTTTTGTGAAAGCAAGGTTTGTGGTTTATTTAGTATTCTCCCTCTGAGGGTTTCTTAAGCTGACTCCAACATCTTCCAAAGTACCAACAAAACAATAACTGTTTCAGAAGATGACAAGTTAATGAGGTTGTTGGGATGGAATATAAAAAGTATGAAAAGTATTTGACAATATAAAAACCAAGTTCACATTTTTCCATATCCAAATTATCATAAAACTTGATCTATCTCCTAATCGATTTAGAATATTGACTTTTTGATTAGGCTGAAATTTAATAGGAAAGTGTTCTTTTTTTTAAACTAAATGGCCAAAGCTCCACATCCTCTTCATGAGCTGTACAGTAATAATAAAAAAAAAAACCTGATAAAAAATTATGAATTGCCAATGCAGGATTTAACAAAAATACAGCTTTTAAAAAACCTCACCTAAAAATAAAACAAAAAAGGACTGACAACAAAAGAGGATAATAGTACACAACTAGGATTGACACAAAGATCTGTTGATTTTAATAAACAGTTTGATGGATGAGCAACTTTGGATTTTGACGCATTTTCATTTATGCTGACGGATTTTCTTTTGCTGAGGGATGCAACTCTGACATAGGAGGAGCTCCAGCACAAGGGGTATAAACTTCATAAATTTCAGCCAGAATGTGATCTACTACGCACAAGCCATGATGGACGTCAACATGGATGCCAAGGTTAAAATAAACTGTGACAAGAATAGTCATCGTCTTCAGAATTCAAACTGAGGCAATTATGCTTCCAATGTTTTTTAAAGTTTTCCATTTGATTAACTATGTGACATGCCAGCACAGCAGTTACATAGATGAGACACAAAATTAATGTAGTATGTATTAGGCATTCTACAGACTTTCAGATGCATGCATCGTGAAACTGACTGGTTAGACTGGACAAATCATGCAGTGTTTGCTTGCTGACAGCTCTTGGCAGTTGCGACAGACATGGCAGTTTTCCAGGTCCCAGCACAAGGTACAGCTCAAACCAAAGATTTACAGAAAGTGTTTAAAGAAGCACAAGCGTGTTTTCCTCACTGACATGAAATCAGACTAAACCTCTGTTTTCATTTGGTAGCATTATCAAAATGATTTCTTTTTGCTAAATGACAGAATATGCAACAAGATTTTTTTGTGATATTACTTTTTGTCAAGGTTTACATATTTTAAGATTACTATGCCTTTAAAGACAGTGTTTTCCCATCTTAGTGGACGGGCGCCCCGCCCTTTCAATGACCCACTCCGTCAAGTTATTAAATATATGAAATTTACTTTCTAAACAATTTAGATCTCAGGTTCCATTTCCTATGTAAAACAGGTCTATACATGGTCTTTTTATGAAACAAACAAAATTGTTGGGCCATCGTCCATTTTGACAGAAAAAGAAACTGCTATTATGCCTCCCTGCATGCACTGCAACTCTGACGTCACCACCGGAGGTGATAAATAGCAGCTAAAGCTAACCCTAAGTGCCATTTCCAGCCGTAGTGTCTTATTGATACTACGCGATGAGGCAATCTCAGAAAAAATAGAATCATGCAGGCGGGTTTACTTTTGTTCTCCACACTGGCCATTCCCAGAAGAGCTCGACAAAGCTGTGGATCTTGCTGCTTTGAAAGATCAGAAGATATAGTGATTAAGGACCTCCTGGATGCACAGCTATCCAGGCGAAGGTCAAGAACCAACAGAAGGTTTTCCAAGGAGACAAATTCCTTCCTTGTTTGTTTCAGTCAACTACCGACGGTTCATCATAATTTTCCTGTTTGGACAATGGAGAAGAAGTTGACCGTTTTGAGTTGTTCACTGACACGTGACTACTCCAGTGCCCCCCTTTCCATCCTCAGACTCCACTGAAGAGGGAGAGCCTGGGCAGAGTGAAGTGTAGGTTAAGGTGACCTAGGATCACCACCAATTAATCCAATGTATTACACTTGTGCATAAATGTTATTGAACTGCTCTGCTTGTTGTTCTAATACCGTGGACTGTGAAATGCAGCTGCGCACAGCAAAGTTTGAATGTCAGTGTGTTCACAGTGTTTTTGATCAACTGAGTGCTGAATCAGCTGGAGTTAAAGTGGACCTTGAAGCAGGCTGAGCACAATCTGAGCCTCGTGATGAGTTTCTGCTCATCTCCACTGTCTCACCATTTATGGCCCTGTATTTTTCCATGGGTTTCCTGCTCAGAGTTTTATGATCCTTAGCTTCAAGACTAGTTCGCTATCAGCTGTTAGTGACTAAAGGGCCCGGCTGCTTGGCGCTATACCACGTCTGAGCTGGCCTGGTTCTACCGTTCTATCAGCTGACAGCTGCTATCAAGACGCATCAACGGACCGAAAAAGGCTTCACTGTTTATTAATTTTGTGTTGTGTTGTTTTATTCCCACTTCTGTCCATAAACTGCTGGTTTGATCTTCATCTACCCTCAGCATGCATCCTTATTTTTGGTTATTAGTTTTTTAAATAGTGCATGCTCAGGGGAAAGTTGTTGGACCAGAACAGTTGATTATAAGAGGGACTATGGTTTCATCAATTTTCACAAAGATAAAGAGACAGCATTTGAGTTTATTTCGTGTATGAGTGATTATCTGTCAACTAAGCAAAGTGTTCCACACCATTTGGTAAAATGGTAGATAACACAGTGACATTTTGGTTAATAATTAACAATTAATAATGACAATTAACTAATTGTAATTATTCAGTGCTGTGAGCCCAATAATCACAACACCAGAGGATATTTCCGGTTTCTATTTGTAAGAAATGATTTTTGGTTAGAATTAATTACTTTTGAATTATGATTTTTTAATTATAATTTTTGATACATTTATAATCAATCATAAGTCATACAAAATGTTCTTGCTATTTATGTTATTTTCACAACACAACCATTGCTGTCTCTACATGGACATGCCTATATAATGTTTTGCTCTCCGCATCCCTCGGGGTAGTTTTTCACAGACACACATGACACGTGCACAGGTGAACAGGTAAGATGTTACAACCACCTGCAAAACAAGTTAAAATATCTGTGTTTTTCAAATGCCCCCAGAATTGTGAGGATAGCAGCACTTACTCTCTTGCAAATTGCACCCATAATTATCCTGTCCATATCCAACTATAGAAAATAGCCTAGAGAAACAAAGAGAAACAAAGATAGGGAGAAATAGACAGAAAGATGACAAACAGAGACAAAGATGGAGAGAAATGCATAAATGAGGACAGAAAAAGATACAGATACAGATAAAGATACATTAAGAATAGAAATAGATTATATGATATTTTTTATAGGAATGTTCTGTTGAATATGTACAAACCAATTAAATTAACCATATGTTATATTGCTGTTATTAAAATTTAACATGCAAACCATGTCTCATTTCAGTGTTACTGAAGAAGAAATGTGGATAAAATCCAAGAAAACATTCTAGCCCACACAAAGCACACTAGCCTTGATTAGCAACACTCCATTATGTAGACATTGACTCTGCTTATAGATGTTTTTATTTCTAGTTGAAGATTTTCTAGTTTGTAATAAAAAGTTAATGGTTTCACAAAGTCTTAATAAAAAGAAAGAACCAATCGCAATTACATGATAAACACTTACAGAAAACAATCAAATGGCCATTTATTTGCAATGGTAATTTTGCCCAAATTGCAAAAGCTTATAATTACATAAAATTATTCAAAGCAAAACCAGCTGACAGAAATATTATGACTTAGGCATTTAACAAAAAATAAATACAGCAAAGGATGTTAAAGTTATTTTTTTGGAAGAGTAATTTTCTTTGTTTTAGTTAATTCTGCTAATAATTTCAGCTCCAATCGATAAGAGAGGCCCTCGAGAGCCATGAAAGTTGTTTCCATAGAAACAGCTTGACATGTCATTTGTCAGTGTCACAAGGTCATCAACAACTGGTGAATGCTGAGCTGCAAAAAGGAAAGAAAACACGAGTGTTATCTTAAGACTTACTCCCGCCCTTCTTTGCAATTCAAGTTGAGGCTTTTTTTACTGAAGAAAACACAATGCCATTCTCCCTCCACAGATTCCTAAATGACTCTGATCCATATGAGATGTCTATCTGCTGTGTCCAATCAAACCTGAACATCGATCCTTCCTTCACATCAATGTAGCTGCAGCAGCGCAAATTGCCTTTATCCTTCATAAGTGTGCCATGAAAATCTAACCTGTTTCTTCCTATCTAAGAATGTCACAGAGAAACCATACTTGTCTGTGACTGAAACATGGAGGTATAGCAACCTTCATTACACAATTCAACCCACAGAGGTTTCTTAGAAGGGGATGCTATTTAAAGGAGATGGATTTTCTATCACTGTATTTCAATGGTGGACAAAACTAAGTCAGACACACTAAACCTAAAAGGAGCAAATGCTTTAACTACAGGAATAATCGCCACATGCTCTGTATTACTACATGGATCTGTACTAACACAACCAGCTTTTCTTTTTTCTTTATAAATATATAAAAAATAATAATTTTGGCTGTTCATACACATATGTACATATAGATTAAGAACAAAATGAAATAAAAGTTTTGCACCTGAGCCATGCAGTCTGCAAGAAATGAGTTAGCTTCCCTGAGATCATGCAGCATATTAGACCTGTGTTACTCCAAGTGCTTACGTTTGCCTTTGGTGAATCACCACTTTGTGGTCTGACACGAGTGGGTTCTGCAGTGACTGATTGACACACCTAGGATGAAACGATACCACACGCACCAAAACATAAATTTGTAAATGTAAATACAGGCATAGCCGTGCAAAAAGGTGGTCGGTAAACCTAACTGCATTCTACTCCTGTTGACGTAAAATGGAAAAAAGAGAAATAAAGCAAGTGAGGTGCTATACATATATTAAACGACGATGAGTAAAAGGAATGCAACTAATTTAATATGACGAATTACTTAGAATTGACTTTACTATGTAGACTCACCACACAGAGTGATATATTTCAAGCTTTTATATCTCCTATGTTTTTGATGATTATTACTTAGAGCTAATGAAAACAAACAAACAAAAAAAAAAGAGCTAATAAAAACCCAACCATTAGTTTCTCAGAAATGTTTTGTATGACAGCATGTCCGTGTATTGTACAGTATACTTAATTTTGGTTGGCACTTATTATCACCAATTGCTGTACTAATACCTTGTGGCTACTTATGAACTGATGTTTGCTTGCCAAAAGAGAGACTGTGATACTTTGGTCATCAGACCACGTGCTAGTACCTCTGCCAGTGTGGGCAGAGCCAAGAGCTGTTGAAAAATTAAATCCTTATCTTTATATAGCTGATCAGCACAGGAACACATGGAATGCTATAAAAATGTCCTGATAGATGACTGTGTTTACTTTGGACTTGACAAAACAGAGTGGATGAACACCAGCAAATGACACCCCAAATCAAATCATCTGACTGTGGAAACTTAAAAAAAAAAAACAGAAGGAACTTGGATGTAATCTTGTATAAAAAGAAATTACAGATGCCATAGTATGTATATATCCTTCACAACAAAATGTAAAATAATAAGCATTTTTGTTATTGCATTCTTTTCATGATTCCCTTTTTGATCTTCATGATCTTCCCTTTTTAGTTTCTCAGTTTGAGATTAACAGGTCGCACAACAGCATGTTTGAAGTCAGCTGGAACACAAACCAAGACAAGTGAGGTTAAGAAACCTGACTACCCAGGGACCAACAGCATTAAAACACCAGGAAATACAGGCAAATGGCAGGATTAGAGGTCCACAGTAAAGGTAAAATCCTGACAGCACTTCCATTTGATTACGGCTCTGCACACTCTTGGCATTCTGTTGATGAGCTTCAAGAGGTAGTCACCTGAAATGGTTTTCAATTCACAGGTGTGCCCTGTCAGGTTTAATGAGTGGGATTTCAAGCCTTATAAATGGGGTTGGGACCATCAGTTGTGTTGTGCAGGAGGTGGATACAGTACACAGCTGATAGTCCTACTGAATACACTGTTNAAGTGGGATTTCAAGCCTTATAAATGGGGTTGGGACCATCAGTTGTGTTGTGCAGGAGGTGGATACAGTACACAGCTGATAGTCCTACTGAATACACTGTTAGAATTTGTATTATGGCAAGAAAAAAAGTAGCTAAGTAAAAAAAAAAAAACAAGTGGCCATCATTACTTTAAGAAATGAAGGTCAGGTCAGTCAGTCCGAACAATTGGGAAAACTTTGAAGGTGTCTACGACTTAACTCTTAAATAAGAAGAAATAAATAAATTCAAATCTATCTCATAGATGTACGTATTACATTTGCTATAATGGTCCCTGCTGACTTCTGTTTGACTAATGTTTTTTTAATTGCAAATATGGCCAAATGAGCTGGTTACCATTACAATTCATACACTAGGCTACTAAAAATACCTGTAATAAAGTTCAGTAAATGTGGGGCATGTAGGCTAAATTATTTTCTACTTCTGTGTGTGTAAAAACTATAATGTAATCAGAGTATTTTAATTTCTAAATAGCAGACATCAGTTCTCAGGACTTGTAATTTCATAAATTTTTATTCTCTAAAAATAATTTCTGTCATGTAACACTGGCTACAGAAGTATAGATGATTCTTCTTATGATCATTCTCAGTCTTCATTTTGACTATAAAGATTTTATAACAAATTTTCTGGGTATAGTGGATTTACGCTGTAGAATTGTCACTGGTTTCTCACATTTCTGAAGATACCTCATTTAGTGTGACCTACCTGGTAAATTTGGCAGTGTAACCTGCTTTGCTACAACATAAGGTTATTTGGTGCAGAAGACATTTTGTGATAAAAGTACAGAATGATATAGTCATAGTCAAGACAAACACGTACTCAGTGTGCAGGAGGAAAAAATTTGACTCAGGAAGTTCAGGTTAAAGGCTGGTTGTGAGTAATCTAACTTTTAATCAATCTAATTTATTGCCTTAGTAATCTTAAGAATTTTGTAAAATGCATTCATGTTTTGAGGTTTTTTTCCTGCGTGGTCATTTCCCGAGATCCCACAGGATGCAGCTTGTTTTGTGGGTGATTAGTAATACATTTAAATTATGTTCATGCTGTGCCTGTAATAAATCTCACACTACAAAGGCAGTCGACAGCTCCATGTGCCGCACAAGGTGCCCTTTTTTTCCACTGAAGCACCTGCCCCCCAAAATTTCTGTGTACGCCACTGATTGAGATACAGTTTCTAAATTGTGAAGCTAATGCCTTTTTGCCCTTTTGTTCACCAAGTATAGTTCTCTTGCTAGGTGCATTTCTCTTTCGTTTTTGTTTTTAGCAACTTGAAACATAAAAGTAATGTCATTGTTCAAAGGAAACAATCACTTAATAAATGAGTAAAATACAACTATGTAAATTTTGTTTATTCAGCTAAGATAGGCATGGTCTGTTTCCATGTTTGATATTTTATTATTTCTTCATTATTATTCTTTTTACTTTAACTGGCCTTTACTACAGCTAAAAACAGGGACC
>JAHUTJ010059909.1:0-12443 GCA_036250325.1 Characodon lateralis
AAGTGGATGTGCTTGCACTTGTATATACATTACTGTAGATGTATTTGAGCAATTTGACGACAAAAAAACATGAAAATTTATATATATATATATATATATATATATATATATATATATATGTAGATATACATAATAAACACTTCCTCACGCTTGTGAAACAGCTTCACTGCAGCTGCTGATGGGAATATTTACGCTCTTGTTTTTTTTACCTATTGTGCTGAGCTACACAGTAGTTATCATTGTTATCTTGCAATAATAACCGTGTGGCCTCATGACCTATTGGGATGCCTATTTGTGTTGAATATTGAACTAAGCTCGGTGTATGAATCATAAAGGGTAGATACAATATGGATTTTGAACATCATCCCAGACACCTGAGTCATTTTTACCACTTAAATGTTGTCTGTTGGCAAGGATTAAAGTAGCAGTGAGTGTAAAACATAGATGTCCAAAAGGAATAAGAAAAAGTGGTGATTTGATGGCCTGTAATTTCTTTTAAAATTCAAAGTTTTCTATGTCCAAAGCTGAATGGAACAGTAGCTGCTGTAAACATCAAATGTTAATTATTATTCCAAGGCAGAAACCACAGTGCCATGTGAAAGGATTCATAGGCCTACTACTTAAACTTTTCCACATTTCTCCATGTTACAGTTTACAGTTAATTTCATTAGGGTTTTATGGGACAGAACAAAAGTCCTACATAATTATCAAGTGGAAGGAAGATTATATATGAATACGAACAACAATCTGCAAAGTGTAGCGTTCATTTACAGTTATGTTCAATAAATCAGAATAATATTGAAACGCACATTTATTTCAGTAACTCAATTAACTCAACTGAAACATTTTAAATTGAGTATTTACTAACAAGCCCCAGGTGGTAAGAATAGGGAAAATCACATCTGCCCCACTGGTTCCCAACACCGGCACGCCACAGGGTTGTGTTCTCAGCCCTGCCCTCTTCACTCTATTCACACATGACTGCTTGGCCATTCACAACACAAACACGATTGTGAAGTTCGTTGCAATACTACCGTTGTGGGCCTCATATAAAACAATGTTGAGACTCATTACAGAGAAGATGATCACAACCTTACACAGTGGTTCTCCAGGAATAACCTCAACCTGAACACCAGCAAGACCAAGGAGGTCAAAGCGGATTACAGGGGGTCACGGAGGAGTGAATACGCTCCCCTATGCATACTGGGGAAGGTGGTGGAGCGTGTGGACAGCATAAAGTTCCTGGGCATTTACATTTCTACTGACCGCTACTGGACTGAGAGGCCAAACAGGCACTTCTTTCACAGGCAGTTAAAGTGATCTGGACTCTCTCCTCAGCTACTAACAAACTTTTACAGGCCACGGTGGAAAGCACCTTGTGTCTTAGCATTACAGTGTGGTACGAGAGCTGCACCGCTAAGGAGAGGAAAGACTTGGCATGGGTGGTAAGGACAGCACAGATGATTGAGGGTTGCCTTCTGCCAGACCTGGACTCGGTTTGTATTACATTAGTCCAAAAGAAGGTCAGACGTATCACCAAAGATCCCACCCAACCTGGCTATGAGCTGTTTGTCCTACTTCCAGCGGGATGGCGGTTCAGCTGTATTAAATCCAAAACAAACAGACTTAAAAGCTGTTTCTTTCCCAGAGCACAACTGCACTTTATGTAAATACGTCATGCTACATCCCCATGTACATATTTCATAGTTCTCTTTAGAGATGTTTTCAGTTGCTAATAAGTGCACCAATTCTCCTCTTGATGTGCCTTATAATTTTTAATGTGTGTTTCTTTTATCAATGTGCATTCTGAGCTTATTTATTGAATACAACTGTACATCCACCCTCCTCTTTTCTGATGCCCATAAATAAAATACAGTGCAACCAGTTGCTTTGAGAAGTTACCTAATTAGTAAATAGAGTCTGCAAACCTACTAAGGCAAGCAGGCTCATGGTAACTCTGGTGGAGCTGCAGAGATCCCAATCTCAGGTGGACAAATCTGTCAACAGGATGTATACCCCACAAATCTGAACTTTATGGAAGAGTAACAACATGAAAGTCATTGTTGAAAAGAAACCAGAAGAAGTCCTTATATTTGGCACAAGTCATTTAGGGGGCATGGGAAAAATGAGGAAGACCTTTATTTGGTTAGATGACACCAAAATCAAACTTTTATGCAAAACACTATGGTTGGTAAATGAACACTGCACATCATCTTCTACATTAAATTCCCCACAGTGAAACATAGTGGTGGTATCATCATGCAGATGGGATGCTTTTCTTGAGCAGGCTAAATAAAGCTGGTCAGATGTGATGGATGAAAATACAAGGCAATCCTGGTAGCAAACCAGAAAAGACTTTCGACTGGTATGAAGAGTCATCTTCCATCAGGATAACAACCCTAAACATACAGCCAGAGCTACAATAGATCAAGGATCAACAGATCAACAGAACACAGCATTTCTATTTGATATAATGGCCTAGTCAAAGTCTAGACCAAATTCCAAGTGAGCATTTGTGGAAATACTTGAAAATTGTTGTTCTCAGATGCTCTCCATCCAATCTGACTAGAGTTGAATTTTTTTGCAAAAAGCAATGGGTCAAAAATGCAGTCTCTAAATGTGCAGGTAGAGGCACTACCCTACAAACTTGTAATTGCAGAAAGAGGTGAAAGGGTGGCTGACTCAGGGAGGCTGAAATACATATGCACTGCAATCCTTCAGAATTTTCATTTTTTTAATATTTTGAAAACTATCCATCCTTTTCCTTCGAGTTCATGATCATGTGCTACATTGTGTAAGCTTATCACATACAATCCAAAAAATGCAACCTGAATGTGGAAAAGTTCATTGGATATGAATATTTTTGCAAGGCACTGTCTTGGTTATTATTCATATTTATATGCTACAGCATTCAAGGGTGATTTTGGGGTAAAATGTGGAATAATTTTAGCAAATACTCCTCTTCTGGGCTGTCCTCCTTCCCTTTTAATAGAACAGGTTAGTCTGAAAATCTCCTTGACTCAAGTTGTTTAATGACCATAGCTAATGCCGCTGTGCTCACCCCTCTCTTTGTCTTGTCTGTGTAGCCTGCCTAATCACTGCTGACAGTCAGCTTTGCTCTTTTATTAGCTCTGCGTCGCTTGCAATCAGTGACAGTGAAGTCAGGCAGCAGGAAGGGATTGTGTGAACTCAACACCCAATTTGGCCCAAAGATCAGACTTATGCACACACACATACATAAATGTACAAAAAATCTCTTCCTGATCAACAACTGAACAGGCCCACAATGCATGTTTTTCAATTTTACATGCACACATGCACAGGGAATACAAACACATTTAATCTCTTGTTTATGCCTATAGATTTACAAATGCATAGCAAATTTCGCCAAATACACACAATAATAAAACAGCCTTGACTATGCAGGACATGGTGTTGCTGTATGTGGGTCAAGCTCATGCAAAGCTGTATTGATTTTTTGGCAGTGTGTCCAACTGTGTGCCCCCATGTTCAAAACACTGACTGCTAATACGAGCAGTATCTCTGGCCTTTTCTTGTCAGTGTCCCACGAATTGGCAGACAATAGAGTTGTTTGATAAGAAGGAGGGCTGACATTCGAATGGGCAATTTGTGAGCGACGGGGCGGGAGACTATGATGGGGGTGGGGAGGGTGGGTTAGGAATTTGCTTCACTCCCTTTAAAGAATGTAGCATCACCCATATGTCAGTCTGCCCTGGTGCAAACTCGATGGACTGGAAGGGCAGGGATGTGAGAGTGCTCTCTCTTTTTCTTCCTCTGTCTATTTCCAGCCTATTTTGCAGGGCTTATAAGCCTTTATGCACACTGAGGATGCAGAGCAAATGCCTAATGCTGTTTTGTCCATTGCATTAAACCATGCAGTGGCCATTTAGGCCACTATGTAGGCCAGAGCAGAGTCTGAGATGGCATAAAACCTGTAGTTGAGGTAAAAGTGTAATACAGTGAATTACTCTTAACCTTTAAAATGCAGAAATCTTTTTATATGCACATTGGTTTTACTAAGATATGTTGTATACTCAGTTTACTTTTGTGAGCTTTTGAAAGATACATTATTAATCTCCATTACTGTAGGCTTACACATTATATTTACCACAGCTGACCTTTTGACCTTAGCCACAGGCTAACATCTTTTGTTGTAAATTGCTTAATTTGTGAAATGGCAGACTTTACGAGTAAAGACCACTTAGAACTAATGGCTGACTCATCTACATGCTTACAGGAGGGCAAGAACAGGGCAGCAGTGGCACTAGTACATGCTGAAGTGTCCTGTATTTGCAAAATTAAGCCATCTCAAATAAGCCAGACATCAGTCCCTCTTGCATCAATATGAATAGTTATGTCTTTCACTACTTTCATTAACTGCCCATTTGTTATCCGTGTATGCTGTAGGCTTTTTCTCAATTACAGCCATTCATGGCTTTTGTAGTAATTACATTAAACTCGAGTTAGTTACCTGTGAGGTGTGTTCTACTGTAAATTAATTTGGAAGTTTCTGTCTTGCTTCCGTTTCATTTGAAAGTAATGGGTTCCTCTTGCTCTTGTGCAAGACAACCAGAGGGCTAAATGAATTTGGAGGCCGAAAACTGACCTCATAAGAAGAGGTATAGACTTCCAGGAGTTCACAATTAAAATTAAAGCTGGGAGATGGAGCATCATCTGTGAGAAATGATGTCGTTCTAGAAAACTGTACTGTACCAAGCAGGTAGACATTAAAAATAAGTTAGACATAATTCAAATATTTCTTCTGTGAAATATATAAATAATAGGTGTATACCCTATTGTGTGTGCCTAGAAATGTATTTGCACTGTTAGATTATTATATAGTTATGACACATACTGATATGTATTTTACATTTTATACTAAACTGTGTTTTCAATTTTAGAAATGTGCATACTATTTCTTAGTGTTTGTTCCAACTGTAGTTTAAACTTTATGACTTGGGTCAAACGTTCTGGGTTTCTTTCCACAAGCATATCAGAATGGTTTGTTGGAATTCTGGTCAATTCCTCCTGATACAACTGGTGTAACTGAGTCATGTTTTCAGCTCTGCCTGAAGATTTTGTACCGAACTGAGATCAAGGCATTGTGAAGACAGCTCCAAAACTTTGATTTTGTTGTTCTTACCCATCTTATTACAGGGGGACAGTTTTACACCGTTCAATGTTTAATGTCTCTAAATAAATATGGGACATTTTTTGGATTCATATTTAGTGACTTTTCCTAATTTAATGGGGACATATGGTTAAACATACAATTAACATGACAATATTTTTTCAATGTCCTTTACATATGTTGAATGCATTGGTCATCTCTGGGATCAAATTGACCCCCGGCTGTTTTAGCTGTAAAAAACATTTAACAAATGGTAATATTTTACACACGTTTTAGATGATATTGAGGTCACCATAACATGAAATTTTCTAATCTTCAAAAAAAAAGTGAGAGCTCTAGCCCTACGTAAGCATAACTATAGCAGTGAAAGAACTACTGATAGTTCACACAACATGGAAAAAGGGAAACACTCCAAGAAGTTTGATTTTTCCCATGCTGTGGGGGGAGGACAATACAATTTCTATGAAGATATTGATACTTCACAAAATTACAGGTGGAGCAAACATATAAAAACATATAGCACAACAGCCTTCTGAGCCATCTCTTTTGGTTCTTCTCTTTACAACCAGTATGGCTGTGTGCTTACTGTCATTGTCAAGATCTTATTTGTTCCAAGTCTTTAACTTCCTGGTTGATGTCTTCATATGTTGCTTGAATATTCTAACATTCAATATTCAAAACAATTTTAGTTTCATCAGTCTGTAGAATATAACTTTAAATAGTAAGGTTTTGTCACTATTAACATTTTCAAACTGTATTTTATCTTTTAGAATATTGGTTTCTTCTTCTCTGATTGGCCTTTCAGCCCATGTTGGTACAGGACTGGTTTCACTGTGGAAATTACGCTCTGTTAACAGTATAATTCAGCTAGGACCTTCAGAAGGATCTTTAGCTTTTGTTCTTGTGTTTTGTTTACATTTTGCATCAAAAGACATTAATCTCTGGGGCACAGAACGTCTTAATAATTTGATGGCTGGGCATTCCTGTTGTGTTTATACTTGTGTAAAATTGTTTGAACAGATGAACATGGCACCTTCAGGCAACTGGAAATTGTACCTAATGAAGAACCAAACTTGTAAAGATACACATTTCTTTTTCTGATATCTTGGGTGTTTTCTTTACATATTTTTATTTTATGAAAGAGAGCGTGTGTCCATCCACCAGAGTATCTGAACATTTTTTCCAGTTAGATTTTTGTTGAATCTGAAGAAAAAAATATTTTTCTCATTACTTTGGTATTTAGCAAATGGAAATAACTGACCAACAACATGGAAGGTTTAGTCTGATTTTATTATCAGACAGTGAAAAAAATGTGTCTGGTTTCAGCTATCTATACAGGGAGAACTGAGAATCCTTATTTGTTCCTATACTTACTTCCTTCTCTCGCTGCTTTCTCTAATTTGTGTATTGAATGTTTTACTATCTCAGCTACCTTCAGCATATTTAGCCAGCCCTTCATTTGCACTCGTCGTTTAGGCTAACAGCTTATTCAGCCTGTTTATGGATGGCCCCTCAGAGCTAAATTAATAGAAGAGGCTTTGGGGACCAGGGAGGAAAGTCATAAGCAAGACTGTAATGCTCATTTGCAACGTAGAAGCTAATTACCAATTTGCCACTCTCCAATCTTGTTTCATAATATGTTCACGACTCAACTTCTTTTGTGTTTTGGTGCCTGCGAGCGATATATGACTTTTATACAAGAGAGAATGCTTGCTCCTGTCTTCTTTGCTGTTTCGTATGCAGGAGATATTGAGTACTTAGAATGTGCCCCACACAGGCTCACATTTACTATTTAGCCATGTAAGAGGTATGCTGGGGTTGCCTTCATTTTTAAGTGTTCTCTTTGGTCTCTTTTAGTTCATGTAAAAAAAAAAGAATTTAGTTGAATCTAATATTCCAATAGGCCTCATGCACTTACACCGATTACCTCTTCCTACGCACTGTGAATTTATTTAAGTACTTTGAAGTATTCCACTGTGGAAGGAGGGCCCTATTGAGAAGTCATAGCTTCATCAGGTGTTGCCAGTTCTTTGTATGTTAAAAGATGCAATTTAAATTTGTCAACAAAAGCCAGGTAGCTAGCAGATGAATTTGGCATACAACAGAGTGTCTTTATAGTTTTTGATGATAAATAACATCATAAAGTCTGCCTTAATCCTTTGTGGCATAGATTCAACAAGGTACTGGAAACATTCCTCAGAGAGTTTGGTCCATATTGACATGATAGCATCACACTGATGTTGCAGATTTGTCAGCTGCGCATCCATGATGTGAATCTCCTGTTCCACCACATCTCAAAGGTGCTATATTGGATTGGGATCTGGTGACTGTGGAGGCCATTTGAGCACAGTGAACTCATTGTCATGTTCAAGAAACCAGTCAGAGATGATTCGTGCTTTATGACATGGTGCGTTATCCTGCTGGAAGTAACCATCAGAAGATGGGTACACTGTGGTCATTAAGGGATGGACATGGTCAGCAAAAATATTCAGGTAGGCTGTGGCATTGACACGATGCTCAATTGGTACTAAGGGGCCTAAAGTGTGCCAAGAATTGTAGCCTTAGTTTCCTGTTCTTAGCTGACAGGAGTGGCACCCGGTGTGGTCTTCTGCTGCTGTAACCCATCCCCCTCAAGGTTCAACGTGCTGTGCATTCAGAGATGCTCTTCTGCATGCCTTGGTTGTAACGACTGGTTATTTGAGTTGCTGTTGCCTTTTTATCAGCTCAAACCAGTCTGGCCATTCTCCCCTGACCTCTGGCATCAACATGGCATGTGCGCCCACAGAACTGCCGCTCACTGGATATTTTCTCTTTTTCGAACCATTCTCTGTAAACCCTAGAGATGGTAGTGTGAGAAAATCCCAGTAGATCAGCAGTTTCTGAAATACTCAGACCATGTCTTCATGCCTAAATGCATTGAGTTGCTGCCATGTGATTGGCTGATTAGAAATCTGCGTTAACAAGCAGTTGGACAGGTGTTCCTAATAAAGTGGCTCGTGAGTGTATATCAAACTAGACATTCCAGTAATTTTTGTGTATTTACTTTTTTTTTTTTTTTTCTGTGTGGAAGCATTTTAGCAGACAAGTATGCTATTTTCCCTAGTTTTTCTTGCATTGCAGTTAAACACAATCACTCAAATTGGCAACCAGGATCTCAAAAACATTCCTTAACTGACGATGCCCTTCCCAAATCTTGTGCCCATGTAAACACAACAGGGCTGAGGTAGAGGCAGGATACTGGAATCTTATGTGACCACAAGATGACTGTCCATCTGAGAACACAAAGCTATTTCCCTCTGCACTCTTAATCCCACAACACCTAAAGAAATGGGTTGTCCTATCCTATAATGTAAATGAAAAAGTATGGTTATGGTTGAGAATGAAAGGTGTGAAAATAGAATCAGCATGGGAGATGTCAAAAAGCATCAAAGTTAAAGATCGCAGTCATACAATTTCTGAAGGAATAAGCTGCAAAGGGAAATCCATTTGTACTTACCGACTCGTAATTCCAGTTGAAATTTCCTAATTGGAGGTCAGCAATTCCGAAGTTTCTTTATTTGTCCATAGTTAATTAGTTTTCTTTATTCCTTCATTTTGCGTGGTGTTTTAAGTTGCACTGTCCTAGCCTAGTTAAGAGTCTGTCAATTAAAATATGTTTACTTTGGACTTGAATGGTTTCTGTTAATAAATTCTTATATTTTACAGAGAAGCTGTTGTGAATTTATTCCATGTAATTTGCTCTTTAAGAATGCCAGTGCGAATCACTCTATCATCTATTGTTCTAATACCACCGCCATATTGGGCTGTTATTTTCATGCAAACACTTTAGTTGACAGACCAACAGGCAGACCAAATAATTAAATATTAAATAATTTAAGCATCTTAATTTCACAACAATTGATTAGTTCTGGGTCTGGGTTGATTAGGTTTTAGTCCAAACCTGAATCAATCAGGGCTAAAACAGTGAACTGATCAGGAACAAATGATTATTTTTGTGTTGCATCCTGCCTGCAAGTATCCCCTTTTTTACTGACATGCTGAATCGTTTGAAAGAATGGGACAGGATGCAATAAAATTTCCAGAGTTTCCACAATAAAGACATTGTCTGGAAACCATTCACCGATGTCTTTCTTCTGGGGATAAGTGTGTTCTGCCTATCTGCATGGGTTCAGGTCTGGAAGGAGAATTTATAACCTTTCCTTCTGACGCTACACAGGGTTCAGAAGCTGTGGGTCTGGATACATGAGAGATGTTGTTTCTTTCTCTATTTCATTCTCAGAGGCAGTTGTTGATACGAATAGATAAATGATTAAGTCCCCTTAGAACTTGGGTTCATCCCTACATGCCAGCTCATCCTTAATTCTTTCACTGAACGTGCTTAAAAAGGCTCCTTTAAAGCTGCAGTAGGGAGTTCTGAGAAAACAGTGGACTTAGCCTGAAAATTGGAACAAGCACACCTTACGGGTCTCTCCCCCTTGCTCTCTGCTGTGGTACAGCCCTCCCTCCACAGCTCCGACCCCACAGCACAGGCTGAAGGTGTAGGCTAGTAAGCAGGGCCACCAATGACCGCAGATAAACAACTATGGCACATTCACTTGTAGGGACAAAACATCAACAATATACTTTACATTGACTATGGCCTGCCCATGCTTTGACTACCAACTTGGTCCTCAAATCATTAGCTAAATGCCATTAACACAGCTGCAGCTAACTGACGATGTTGACCTTGTATGATGGTGTGTGCTGTGCACGGAAGGGGTGTGAGCAGCGCGTACACTAGCATGATTGACACTGCTAAGACATTCCTCCTGGCTCTGATTGGTTGTTTTCGACCGGAAGCAGTGTATTTCTGGGAATGGCAGTAGGACCACTGGGAGGAGCCAGAGAAGATTGATGTTTTTCACAGATTTTCTATGTCATATTCTTCTGTCAGGACATAGTGGCAGTTTTAACCAGTATGTAAAAAAATAAATTTTTAAAAACGTTACTGCTGCAGCTTTAAGAGCGGGTGAATTCCAGTTTAATTCAGCTGGAAGGGTATGAAATTCCATAACTAATTCTGCTACCGATTTGTTTTCCCTGTTTTAGAGTCCAAAGTCTTATGGTAGATCCTTTTTCGCTGAGTTATGGTGAAATAGTTTGCTTAAACAGTTCAATTAATTTGTTGTAAGTGAATACGTTTTTGTGTTTGTATTTCATTGTAAAAACATTTTGAAAGCTTATTAATTACATAACTGGCACCCGCCTTGTGCTTAAGCCCTCTGATATTTCTTTAATGGGCACTGGCCAAAATTATTATGTATCTGTACTATTATGTTTAACTTACCTTTGAAAGAATAGCAGGGGTTGTGAGCCTTGAGGTGCTGCTTAAGATTTGTGGTATTTTCCCACCTAGTTTTTGGCCAAATTTACAGCTGTCTCTTTCTACAATACATTTTTTTTTTTAGATGGATCATATGTAATGTCTGTCCATAGACCCCTTTATGGTTTCTAACCACCAAGCTCCTTCGTAGAACATGCCGTGGTGCATTAGTGAATTAATAAACTCATGGTCGTGGTGGGCGTGACCAAACAGGGATAGGATGGAGTAGCATTGCTGATACTTTTTAGCTTTTGACTGACAGATTACATGCACAATAGGGAGAAATGCGATGCATTTTGAGTCTGACAAACCACCCACTACCATTTTGGAAAACTCACATATGTCTCATCATTTTTTAGTCATAAAAGAAACAAGTTTAGCTCATCATTGTCTTGTTATATTCATGAAAAATAGGGGCGTCAATGAAATTATTTAGTCATCGTTAATGTAAACAACACTCGTACCTGTAAGCTTTGAGCTGCAGTGCAAAATAATTTGCCAGCAGTCAAAAGAAAAGGTATCACTGAGCTACTCTGAGAACATAACTCAACAGCTTCAATATTGACTCAGGCTTTTTATCCACTTTTAATCTTTGGTCAAACAACATTGACAAAGTAACTATTAATGGAGATTATCCCACTGTAAATCAAACACAGTCTGAGGATTGTCAGGCTTTGGAGGACATAGTGTTTAAAATCCCAATTCAATATGTTTTGAGTCTGAACCCTCAAATAGTGCATTACATATACAGCACAAATTATGAGTCATACTTGCCGTTTAGGAATGTTTACTGAAAATTCCTTTGTACTTTACTAGTTCTTTTTCAAATGACACAATACAAACACACCTGAACTTACCAACTTACCAACAAATTAATTGGTAAGAAGAAAACCAAAATATAGGTTTAATAACAAAATCCACTGAAAAACTATTATCAAAGAAACTTCATTATTTACATTACTCTGCTACTCCAAAATTTTCTTGGTAGAAAGGATGGTAGATTACAGCAGTGGCATTATCAAAAAAGAAATCAAAACACAAAAGCAGATTAAATGACGTCTTCCTTCTGGTAATTATGTAGGTAAAATTACCACTGTTTAACCAATACTGTATCTTATCAAGCAAAGCGGCACAAACTTGCCAAACAGCATGGAGACACAACATGCTAAGATCAGCCTACATCACTTATTTGTGAAACATGAAATGGCTCCACTGAATAAAAACAATGATGACACATCTTATATGTTTAGAATTTTATAATTAATAAACAAAAAAAGCTCCATGGTGGCAGGGCTTTGGGGGTGGAGGAGATCTGCCCTAAGTACCTCAAATCTTTTGATGTTGTGGAGTTGTCATGGTCTACACCCCTCTTCAACATTGCGTGGCGGTCAGGGACAGTGCCTCTGGACTGGCAGACCAGGGTGGTGGTTCCCCATCATATAAAGGGTAACCAGAGGGTGTGCTCCAACTATAGGGGGATCACACTACTCAGCCTCCCTGGTAAGGCCTATGGATAGGATTTCTAGGTGCAGCCAAGGGCCGCGGGGGGTCTGGTTAGGGGACTAGTGGATTATGTCTCTTCTCTTTGCAGATGACGTGGTCCTGCTGGCCCCCTCTGGCCAAGACCTACAGCATGCACTGGGGCGGTTCGCTGCCGAGTGTGAAGCGGCTGGGATGAAGATCAACTCTTCCAAGTCCGAGGCCATGGTTCTTGACCGGAAAAGGGTGGCTTGCCCTCTTCAGGTTGGAGGGTAGTTCCTGCATGAAGTGGAGGAGTTCAAGTATCTGGGGGAGATATATATATATATATATATATATATATATATATACAGTACAGACCAAAGGTTTGGACACACCTTCTCATTCAAAGAGTTTTCTTTATTTTCATGACTATGAATATTGTAGCTTCACACTGAAGGCATCAAAACT
>JAHUTJ010059910.1:0-12441 GCA_036250325.1 Characodon lateralis
AGAAAGAAAGAAAGAAAGAAAGAAAGAAAGAAAGAAAGAAAGAAAGAAAGAAAGAAAGAAAGAAAGAAAGAAAGAAAGAAAGAAAGAAAGAAAGAAAGAAAGAAAGAAAGAAAGAAAGAAAGGAAGGAAATAAGGATGGTAACAAGTAAGGAGCAAGGAAAGACGTAAGCATATAGGGGATGGATGGAAGGAAGGAAGAAAGAAAGGAAGGAAGTACAGAAGGAAGCAAGGAAGGAAGGAAGGAAGGAAGTATGGACGGCTGGGCACAAGAAGGAAATAAGGAAGGTAACAGGTAAGGAATGGATGTGGAACCCAATAAAGCAAAAAGAAAGAAGGTAAGTATGGAGGTAGGATTCAAGGAAGGAGGACAGAATAGAGGGTAGGAATAAAGCAAGGAAAGATGTGAGCATATCATATAGGGGAAGGAAGGAAGGAATAAAGCAAGGAAAGATGTGAGCATATAGGGGAAGGAAGGAAGGAAGGAAAGAAGGACGGAAGGAAGGAAGGAAGGAACACAACATTTAACAATGGAATATGGAAAATACGAATATCTGATTATTCCATGCTCATGTTCGTTTTATCCAAACGTAGAAGCCCTTAAAATGTCATACTTTTCCGTATGTTTCCAGACTGTGTAGGAACCCTGTACAAAACATAGGAAATAATAAGGGCACAAAATGTGACAAGACTGGTCTGATGATTCATCAGTACTCTAAAAGCGAGCAGAAGTCTCAATAGTTTCATATAAGATTGACAGCAGTCCTTTGATTTGACAAGCAGAACAATAGCTGTGTCTTTGTCTTCGTCCTCTTGTGATGTGTGGAGCAGCCAGATGAATGGGTGTTGAAGAGAAAACTTTCATTTTTCAATCTTTTGATCTTCTATTGTATGAAGCCCTTCCCCCACCTGTTGCTTTACCCTTCTGGTCATCTAGCTGAAAGATGGCTACTATACTGCTTACTAGCAAATGCTGTTTTAAAATTAGACTTGGCAATTTATGAAACAACTCCCAGAGCAGACAGCCTGACTAGTTAACCAGCTTTAATAAGATGGTTAATTAAGGTTGTTTTAATATATAAAGAGCAGAAAAAGAAAATTATCAATTTAGCAGGTGTAACAATAAATGTTATATTAATAGCATTATTAATATTGTAATAAACAATATCTTATTTCAGCAGCACTAGGAACATTTGTTGTCTTCTGACTGAAATAAAAGTGATGATATTATGTGCAGCTTAATTTCAAATCTGTGGTAAGATCTGAGAATTTAATGTCTAGGTTTATTTACAAAAAGCTTCATTATTAACAAATTTGTGTTATAGATAGCAATATTATAAATGTAATAACCGGTATATTTCTAAGGCGGTGTGGAAAATTGTTGCTTTTCCTTTTTTAATAAAATCTATTTTCTTGTCATGAATTCAGTTTACATACCATGATACAGTAGAACTGTGGTCCTATTACTCAAGTTATCGTACAGTGAGAATCTCAGTGCTGAATATGTGTAACTAAAATTATTGTAGCAAAAATGAGGTAATACTTGTATCCAGCACCAACTAGAATAACAATGAGGATCAGCATTTGACCTACAAGGGGACTCTTTGCCCCTGTGCTTTAAAATTAAACCAACCAGGCATTCCTCACAGCAATAAAGTTAGAAAATCCTTGGCTTTTAACACCATTTCCTTTGGCATAAACTAGTTGTGTACATTTACACTGAATACACAGCTCTGTGAACCCAGTGACCCCTACCATTAATCCTTGCACTCTTAACTGCAGTGATATTGTCACATGAGCCTGCAGAGCCTGAAAGGCTGTGCACACACACACAATCTGGAAAGGACACGTCACAAACAACGCTCACACTCATGCACAGATAATCTCATTACCTTTGTCTCTATGCAGCACGGGTTCAACGGGGTCATGCCTTCCCAACACAATAAGAATGAAATTGATTAGAAAAGAAATCTTAATGAAAATGTTTTCTCTCTATATTTTGTTATGAAGACGTGTCTCCAGAAACAAACAAGTTGCTTGAGAAAAGTCATGCCCTGGAGGATAAGAAGTCAGCACCACCTGTGTTTGGTGTTTGTGTCTGTCAATCCAGGTATTTCAGAGCAGTTCAGCCAACAGGTGCCTCTTAGGATACAGCGAGAGGGAGCCGTTCTGAGTGAAAGCTCAAATTACCATTCAAACATCTCTAAGGCCACTCAGTCTGTCTGTGCCACTGCAGGCTGAACTGCTTTCCCTCTTAAGTAGATCCCTCTACACAGAGGCCACTTGGTTTTTGTTTATGACAATGAAACCAAAATGATTTATTTGCATGCAAAATAATTAGTATAAAAGATGTATCTGCTACCCTTGTAAAAACCTTGCTACATTTTTCAAGCACATCTGAGATTTTGAGCATCAGAACAGTAATTTAAAAAATTGCTTTAATTTTAATTTTGCTTTGTCTGTCTGTTTTGGCAGAGCCAGCCCATGATTGTATGGGGCCCTGAGCAGAATAGAACTTGGGGCCCCAATTCTAGTTCATCTGACTTATTAAATAAATAGCAGTAAATAAACTGTAGAGACAAAGTACATGAAGCACAATTCTTTAAAATTCCAAATTATATTAATTGTAATAATTTCAAAATGACTGCAACTATCATTTAAATGTATTAACAAAATAAACTTTTAAGATCTTTACTTTGCATGACAAATAAAATGCTATTTGGGCCAGACAGTTTTATATGTATAACATTCTTTATGAATTTAAATTTGAACACCCACTTCCCACCCTTCTATATATGGCAACAGCAATATAAAATTCTGTTGCTTTTGGTTCCAGTGTGGCCCCACAAAATCAGCTGTGGACCCCATTTTGTCATGTTATTTTGAAAAGTTTCTGGAGGCACTCCTGCCTGACAAGCACCTTAGTTCTTCTTTGCCTTGTTCTGGTTCTGTCTTTTGTAAAATCTAACATTACTTGATTACAAATGCAGCTCACCTTAAGGACAACTGTTGCTGAACACATTAAATATCGCAAAAGGTTTTAATGTACAGCTCACTTTTTAAAACGGGTATTTTTAAAGCTGTTGGCATTTTTTCTATGCTACCGTCTCGTGTCACACAAAGGATATGTATTAAAAATTTGTTTAAAGCAAAAAAAGTGGTTATAATCTTGAATGTCACAGCAGACATAAGTGGAAAAAGTAGCTTCTTAGGACCCCACACCAGCAGGGGCCCCCTGAATGCAACAGAATAGTTACAGGTTTACATATGTTCAAGTAACTCATCAGTGTGACTACAAAAATGCATTTTGACATTTTTAAACATTTGAAAAGATGTTATCTGATGTGCTACCAGTTAAAACACCATGTTAAATGAATAATGAGACTCAAATAAAACAGATTTGGTTGTACAGTAAATTGATGTTTTGTATTATTTGCTAATTGTATTTATTTATATCCACTAATTAGGTATAATATATATAATGTGCAATGCAACTTTGTTCTAACATGGGCTATGTAGCTCAATGAATTAGAATATCATCCAAAAATGTATTTATTTCAGTAAATAAGCTCAAAAAGTGAAATTCATACATTATATAAATTCATTACACACAAAATGCTATTTGTCAAATGCACATTGAGATAGTTTTGATTTTTCTGGCTTACAGCTTATGGAAAACCTAATAATTATATTCTTAGAAAATTAGAACATTACAAAAGACTTATAAAAATAAAAACTATTTTCAATTAAGAAATGTTATGCTATGACTTACACCATCGTAGGTGAAACTGCTGCTGGAGAGCTATCCAGCAGACAGTCGCTGACATCCTTCATAATAAAGATAAGCCACTAAAGGTAATTGCTAAAGAGCCTGTCTGTTCACAGAGAGCTGTATCCAAGCATACTAACAGAAAGTTGAGTGGAAGAAAAAAGTGCACAAGCAACTACAAGCTAACTACAGCCTTGAGAGGATTGAAAGCTCACCAAAGAGGTTTACATTCCTGACGTTCAGCCACTCCTGAACCAGAGACAAGTTCAGAAGCATCTTACCTGGGGTGAAGAGGAAAAAGTACAGGACTGCTGCTGGGTAGTCCAAACTCATCTTTTCAGATTAAAGTAAATGTTTTATTTAATTTGGAAATAAAGGTCCCAGAATCTGGAGGAAAAGTGTCGAGGCCCAGAATTTAAGTTGATAAAGGTCCAGTGTGAAGCTTCCACAGTGAGTAATGATATAGGGAGTGAAATCATCTGTTCATGTTGATCCACTGTCAGCACAACCATCTATCTGGAAAATTTGGTGCACTTCCTGCTTCTCTCTGCTGACAAGCTTTGTGGAGATGCTGATTTCATTTTCAAGCAGGACTTGGCACCTACCGATACCACAAAAATACTAACACCTGGATTAATGATCACGGTATCACTGTGCGTGATTGACCAGCAAGCTGGCCTGCCTTTAACAATGCAGACTAGCTGAAGGCTGCTGTTCTTTCAACCTGGTCTTTCTTAACAACTCAACAGAGCCATTCTTTGATCCCAAGGAAGGCATTTAAAGGTGCAATAACCTGCTCGCATATTAACAAATATAGTTTGCCTTTCAATCTTTTTTGATACGATCCTATCAGCATCCCACATTTTATTTTATCAATATTTACCTATTTTGCCAAAGTTCTCAGAATCTATTGGACTATGACGACATCTATTATCTTAGAATCTACCAGACATCTGTTGTTCACAGCCCTCTTCACGTGCTTTTCATTTTCAGCTTTAGAACTTGAAGAACTGTGCACCAATAGTTCAAGTCTGTCTTTATCTGACCATGGCATATACATACAAGGTTTTTAGAGATTTGTTGATGTCTGCCTTCACTGTGCCATGGTTAATAAATAATGCTGTAGAACTTTGTAGACCCTTCTCCTGACTTATATGTTTGTACATTTTTATCCTTTGTAACCTCTCTGCCGACTAAGTCTTTAACTAAAAAAATGCAAATGCGGGAAAGTCAGGAAAAGGCTACAAGGCCAATTGGTATTTATTTCGGGTTACCCAGATTCCCAATATTTGATGGCAGGTGTGAACTCAGGAAGATGAAATTCTGAAACTCAAGCAAAAGATGCTTCATGTCTCAATGTGAGGGATTTGCACACTTAACAAATCTAGGTTGCAATTGCACCTTTTATTTTTTTTATATATTTTCTGTTCTATAAGAATTGTATGTTTTTCAGTTAATATGTAAGGACAAATGCCACATAGCTTTACTTCCCAGAAACCTGGCATTTCAGCATGGGTCAAAGCCTTTCAATATTGCTGCATTACAAAAACAGTTTTTATTGCTCTGATGTAATCAAATTTTTATGATAGGTTTTATAAACTGTGAGCCATAATAATTAAAACTTAACATGATCACTTGAAATGTATTAATCTCTTTATAATGACTGCAGAATTTATGAGTAAGTGTAAAATAAGTGTGTATGCATCAGTGCTGTTTAATATAAATCTCTGGCAAAGACTCGCCTCTAATGCACTGACACAATCAGTGCAAATGGAATGAAGCTAAATAAATATTTTGTTCCCCACAAACCTAAGCGAGCAAAAAAAAAACAGTCCCTGCTCGGGTGCGATAATGAGTGGCAATCCGAAGTTTTCCGCGCAGCGAAGTGAGTCAGATCCTCCGTGCATGCAGCCCTCCCTTTGGAGACACTCAGGACAGGCGTGTGCGCAGCGGATGGAAACAGATGAGAAGCTTTCTTTGCCTGGGAGCTGCTCTAATCCCTGTCCTCACGACTGCGCCGTCACACCGCCTCTTTATAGGTTACCTGGAACCCAGAGGATCGCTTTTTGGCTGTCTGCCTGAAGGAAATAAGTTTTTTTCCCCTACTTTTTCGTAGGTCTGTGCGAAACCCCCCCCCCCGAAAAAAACGCACGCAACATATGCGTAAGAAGATAAATATTTTTTCTAGTTTGTTTAATTTAGCGGTATCAGCCATTTCTGAGGCGCTGTGTGGACGCCCAACTGACAAACAGTACATGGTGCCTTGTTATGGTGAGTCAATTCCAACTTTTCCCTATCCCTCCATTTACATGTTACACGCTGGTTGGCTCAGTCTGAACAATCCAATAAAATGTTTAATTGTCCCATAAATATTGTTTTCACACGATAGGAGCTATTGCTATAATATTCTTGGAAAACTGATATTTGCCAAATGGGATTGCCCTTGAAAAGAGACTTAACACTAACTTCGTCTTTTATAGTACCTTTGAACAAGTCTGGTATTTAAAAGGGCAAAATGTGATCTATTTTCTTTTATTTTATTGTACTTTATATGCTGTATTAGGTGCCCTGTAGTTTTAAACATCCAAATACAAATGGTCAACATTGTTAAAATGTTTTATTTAAAATTAAAAATTGTAAGAGCCTAATGACTTGTCAGTTAGGTAGTTAAAAGTTTAAGTATCTTTACAGTGCATTTCAATTCTGTGATTTCTCCACTACAAAAATCATGCTCACTTGCTACTAGAACTGTTCACCAGCAGCCTGCTGGGCTTTCACTATAACCATATGAACCTGCTGATAAAAACTGAGATGCACTGAGCACACTTTTTCTGGCCAATACCGAATTTTAAAAGATTTTGTGCCACTGATAGCCTTTACTAACTGTAACAAGACAGGAAATGGGCAGACAGAGAAGAGGGGGAGGCATGCTGCAAAGGTCCCGAGGTCGGGACATGAACCCGGTATGGCTGCGTCGGGGACTGATGGTCTTTGTATACAGGGTACTCAGCTAACTGTACAATACCTGCTGGCCCGATTTTGGTTTTCTTTGAGGTCTGACCTACCCATAAATTTTGAAAGATTACATTTTTTTCTAAAATATGAATTTGAACATATATTGTTTCATATTGCAATTTTGAATTCAGCACAAAATGAGATTTTGCATATGACCCTAATCTTTTTATGGCTGATTTGTGCATTTTTAGAAAAAAAAAAAAAAAAGCAGATTTATTTTTTTTTTTTCATCCGGGTTCAGTTGTACAATAAAGGACCCTTTGGAAAAATATAGAATCCCATCAAGCTGACACTTAAGGGCAGCACTTACATGTTTTTTCCTAAACTTTGTCCTTTTGTGCTGTTGAAGCCAATAGAATGGCCTCTCTAACATTCTGCATTCATTTGGTTGACATGGATTTTCCTACAGTAATGAAACACCCCTACCCCTCTGTGTGTTCTTATCATTTCCGTCACATTCTCTGGTGGTTTGTTATTTCTTTTCAAATTCCTCTGTAAATGACAGGTTACAATTCACCATAGAAATGCTTCGGTAAATTTTTGAGTGATCTTTAATTACATTTTAGCACCAAATACTTACTTCTGAAAACAGGAGACAGAAAGCAAGATAACAAACACAGACAGGAGGAATTTCTCTGAGTAAAATTACTCCCACTGCCACATCTCTGGAGTTCGGATAAAGCTTATTTCCAGGTTCTTTATGTGTCCCTCTGACCTCTTCATTTTAAGATAATTATTTTGATCCTATAAAGCAACCTCTTAAAATTGCCGACAGCAGCATATCTGCTGCTCGAACCCAACTGCCATTACAAGCAGCATACACGGGTCTGACAATACCATGCAAATGGCTTTTATCCTTTCTATGTAACTTAATGCCTAATGTTTGATCTAATTTTTACTTAGGAGTTATACTTGGTGGTTACTTGCAAACTGAGCTGCACAATCTTGAATTGCAAGAAAGTCGACTCATATTGCATTCTTTTAAAATAGGCTATTAGTTTATTAGAATGTAAAGGTTTCCTGTACATATATTTCTTTAATGGTAGAAAATACAGATCCTTTCAAAAGTATTCACACCCTGTGTGCTTTTCCATTTTATTGCGTTACAACCACAAGCTTCAGTGCATTTTTTATGTGATTTTATTTTATAAAGTAATAAAAAGTTATGCATAATTGTGAAGTAAAAAAGAATAAAAAGAATTTTTTTGTTTTCAGTATTTTTATGAATACAAATATGTCTCTTAACAGCTATGTACATCCAAAGACTTCCATTTTTGGCATTTCTTCTTTGCAATATAGATTGGATGTAGTGTTGGCGAACATCAGTTTTCAAGTCTTGCCAGGTATGTCAGTTGGTTTTGGGTCTGGACTTTGACTGGGCCGTTCAAACACATTGACATGCTTTGATCAAAACTTTTCAGTGTAGCTCTGGCTGTTGTTTAGGGTCATTGTCCTGTTGGAAGGTGAATCTCTGCCCCAGTCTCAAGCGTTTTCCAGCCTCTAACTGGTTTTCTTCTTAGACTGGCCTGTGTGTAGCTCCATAAAACTTCTAATCAACTATGACAGGTTTCCTGTGCTTGCTAAAGAAAAACACCCCCACAACCAGATGCTCTAGGCATCACCATGTTTCACTGTGGGGATGGAGAGTACAGAATAATGTCTAAGTGTTCTGCACACATAGCGTTTTTCAGGTTGGCCGAAAAGTTTAATTTTGGTCCCATCTGACCAGAGCGCTTTCTTCAATATCTTTGCAAACTGAGACTAGAGCTGCACTATGTTAGAATATCTTGTCATGACAAAAATATTTATAAATATTGCAATGACAACATTTCTCTCTTTTTCATCTGTGCTTCCATCACTCTGTGACCTTTAGCATTTCAGACAATGTCAGTTGTGTCTGGTGTGAGCATCTGCTGCCGTGAGACTCAATTGGTTAGATACTGTATTACATTAGCATGTAAAATACAGGGTTCATAACACTTGGAGTATATTAGCCAAAACTTATCGTACTCCTAACAGTCCTTTGTGATATGAATTTTCCACACACAAATATTGCGTTGATGACACAATTGTGATATATTGTGGAGCCCTAAATGGGACTTCTTATGGTTTATAGCTTTTATGTTTCATAAAGACCAGATTTGTGGAGTTCACATCTAACAGCTGTCCTGTCGTCAGATTCTTCCACCTGAGCTGTGGATTTATGCAGCCTTAGGCAGGCTGGATTTATGCAGCCTTAGGCAGGCTGGATTTATGCAGCCCTGTTACCATGAACCTCCTGGCTGCTTCTCTGATTAAAGCTTACTTTTCTGGGACAGTCAATTTGGGTGAGATGGCCCGTGAGATGTTCAAACTTGGGATATTGTTTCATAACTTAACTCTGCTTAAATGTGTTCATAACTTGATCTCTGACCTGTCTGCTGTGTCCCTCGGTCTTCTTGATGTAATTTGTTCACTAAGGCTCTCCCAATAAACCTCTGAGCTCTTTACAGAACAGCTGGACTTATACCGAGATTAAATCACACACATGTGAACTCTGTTTACTTATTAGGATCCTTCTGAAGGCAATTGGTCACTCTTTACTTTTTAGGGTTAATAAAGTGTAAAGGGTCGAATACACTTGTCAAATTTTTATTGTAAAAGTTTTTACCCTCCTTCCTGCCAGAGGACAATGCAATGGGAGCATTTTCGAGCAGCCAGTAAACCATCCACTGGATGCTACTGACTGATCCAGAACTTATCCTTTAGTCCTTACCGATTCCTCAACTTCACGGCTAAAGCACCAAAACATGGGCACATTTGTTTTGTTTCTTTTTGGTCACAATTTGTTTGTTTGAACAGGTGCAAAAACGGCACTCCTCCCTCTCTCAAATTATTCTTACTTGGGAACCCTTGGGTATGGTTTCCCCCCTGTGACTGTAACGTGTTTTACAGTAGTGGCTGTTTGTGTGTGTGTTTGGGTATTTTGGGCTTTTATGAACATTACCTAATTCCACTGTGTGCAAAGAATGCTTCCTAATGGCTTTGTGGTCATGTGCATGCGTGCACAGACGCGTGCCTGTGCAACCGAGCTCGCTCCAGTCCTCCCCCCCCCCGCTGCCTCCCTCCTCAGCTTCCATGTAAAAGCTGACAGAGAGCGCACCGAGTTCATCTGAGGACAGGGAAGTGCTTTATCTTTCCAGCATGAATCATTTTGGAAAAATGAGCCTCTGTACTGAATTGCCCTGGCAATTTGGCATGGTTCTCCCTTCTGCTTTAGTGTCTATGTTGGCTGAACCTGCAGTTCTCCGATTTGCTGCCAAGAAAACTTCAGGTCCTATATGACAGGCTGAGCCAGTTTCAGAGTCTGGTCCCTGGTCTGTAAGCAAATAAAATAATCCTCTGCAAAATAATGTGGTCATTTCCTGTTTAGCTGTTAACTCCAGAGAGATCTTAGGGTCTTTGTAAACTACAACAACAAAAAGCACAAACAATGCAATGATTGGTGCTTTAAAATAAAATTAAAAGAGAGTCAAAGGGTAGAAACTGATCACTTTTATGTTTAACATTTTCTGATTATGACTACCAACGGCATCTTTTTAACAGCAATTTTTAGAGGCTAGGCTTCTGCTCTAATGCATTTTAAAGAACGAAACTCCACCGTACCGGAACAGAAAGAAGCAATAGGACAGGGGTGGGTGGGTTTGGGGGGTAATTATGTGGTCAGCCATCCAACTCCCCCTTATAATTTTACGCCCCCCGTCCTCATCGCAGGGAGCAGAAAGGGAGTGGCCTGTACTGGGGTTTGGGCCGACCCAGCGGAGGGCTGTGGCAAGCAGCAGAAGGGGAACTCGCTATCTACATCCTCCAGCTCTGGCTTGAAATATGAAGGCTTGGAAACGGGAACGAGCCTAATTACAATGACTGATGGCCCGTCTGTTGGCATTTCTCAAACGGTGATTGTCGTATGTGTAGGATATAAGAGGGGTAAGGAGGAGGGCCATCACTCGTTGGCCTTCCCCTTTTGTTCTTTGCTTGCGAACAGCCAGAGATGGAGATCTGATTGGCTACAGAGAAAAGAAATGTTTCATGATTTGGTGAGGCAGAGCTGGTGGAAAGCCAGGGACAGGTGATGTTACGGTGGTGTTGCTTTGGAGGCAATTGAGCCTCTGGCACATCTAAAGGCTGTGTGTTTCACCACAATTTAGTTTAGCTATTACATTCATATTGATACCATTCAAAATATTTACACAGTCAGCAATATATAAATGTTTGAGAATCTTCAACCTGTTGACTTCCTGAGCATTTTCTCCATCCAGAGGCCTGGCGCTATAAAATCAAAAATGGGGAAATAAAGGAGACGTCCTGAATTGGGCATTTGTATGTCAGCAGACCACTAAGAGGTGTGATGTGTGTGTTAAGTGGGAGCTGGTTTCAGTTGGTTTGCCTTGCTTTGTCCAGTGCTTGGCTTTTGTTCTTCCGGTAATGAATTGTGGAAGCCTTGGCTTCTGCTTGAGTGTCTCATAGCAACTGAAAAAGAGAGACGGAGAGCTGAAAAGGCCAGGAGGAGATCATGTGCTTCTCTCAAAAGGGACAAGACAGATCTGACCATTTTTTTGGACATTTTTGTTAGAAGAAAAAAAATCCAACCAGGCAATTTGTGCTTTTGTGATATAAATCTAATTAATTCTTGTGTTCTAATTTGGTATATTACAGGGTTTCAGATGCACGTGTTCTTTTCTATTTTTAAGAAAATGTTTTTACTTGCCCACATGGTCAATCTAACATAGTATGAGATTCTGATGGAATGATAATCTAAAGTAAAAACACCAGAAATTAGTGTTGTTTAACACAGAAAACAGATGCATAACCTGATCTAACAGCTTTTATTTAAAATTGAAAAAGTAATAATTATTCCTTCTCCTGCTTGAACAATAAAGTACATTGATTATTAGTTATGTCATTACTACCATATACTTATTTAGATTTTTACGCATAGAACAAAACATTTAGTGGTAGATTTTAAGTACTTATCGAGGCTCTGGATTAATTCCCCCCTCAGCCATTTAATTAGCCCCATTTTATGCCCACATGTTGCATTTCCGTCCCTTCCTACTTCCATTTCTAACTGTAAACAATTGCATACAAGTTGAATTTCATTTAGGCTTGATTATATTCATGAATCATTGAGATTAAAAACTCATGAAAATGCATTTAATTTAAATATGTTGGCGATTACCTGTTGATCCTCGTCGTCGTTTTTTTTGTTGATCCTTTTTTCCATTTATGTTGTTTCTGATTCCTGCTTGGGTGGGACGACTCTTATGAAATTTGACAGATTAGACCCCTACCCAAACCAAAAGAACTGCACGTGACCGTCTGCTGGTAGATCTTATTTTGTGGCATAATATGATCACACTTTTTACAGCAGACAATGAATAGACTAAAGAATATATTTAAATCAGGTGATAAACATTTCCCTGGTTAGTACGAACGGGGACATAGAATACGGCGCTGTTTCAAACAAGTTAGAATTTATTGTGGATTTTTTCTAATCAATACAGGTCCTTCTCAAAATATTAGCATATTGTGATAAAGTTCATTATTTTCCATAATGTCATGATGAAAATTTAACATTCATATATTTTAGATTCATTGCACACTAACTGAAATATTTCAGG
>JAHUTJ010059911.1:0-12436 GCA_036250325.1 Characodon lateralis
TGATGAGGGAGCTGATGTTTGGCTCCCACTTGAGATCCTGGGAGATGATGGTTCCCAGGAAGCGGAAAGATTCCACAGTGTCAATTGTGGAGTCACAGAGGGTGATGGGGGCAGGTGGGGCTGGGTTTGTACATAGTTTATTAGTTTTCCTAAATCCTTATTTTTGCCTGGTAGTTTTAGTTGAATTGTTCTAGCCTAGTAGAGATTGTTAATTGAAATATGTTTAACTTGGAGTTGAATGGTTTCTCTAAACAAATTCTTGTATTTTGGAGAGAAGTTGTTGTGAATGTATTCCATATGTGTGCAGAGTTTGCAGTTCAATTATGCCAGTGCGCGAATCATTCTTTCATCTATTGTCTTAATACCACCAGCATATTGGGCTGGTTTTCTTCGGACAATACTTGACAGACCGAATGGTTATTCAATTGAATATTGAATATTATAATAATATAAGCATCCGAACTGCACAACATAGGTTTGCTTACAGATGTCCATTAATATAGAGGTCGTTGTCCTCTATATTAATGGGAAAGAATATACAGAACTCTTGGATTATAATTCACATCTACTCTTAAAGACTATGCAAGATTGTACAGAGGAAATTACTTTACACATACACACATTTTTACTGGCAAGCTGCCAAAGTTCCCTCATAAAAATAAGAACCTGTTCTGTACTTTTAGAATTAGGACAACAGCAAGGAGGGGTCATCACTGGCTCCTTCTAGCAACACACCATTTCAATTAAATCACCATGTGGGACTTTAAAAACATGTTACCCACATGATGCAGGAAGTCAAAATTACAGAGCATAGTAAAAACAGCTTAAAGGTTGTGTGAAATGAATGGCTGCTGACAGAAAGACACTCTGTACACTGAGATATGCAGCTAAACTTTATTTAAAATTGTAAGCCCTTTGAGTGTCTCGTTACTGAAAAGCGCTATATAAATAAACTTACCTTACCTTACCTTACCTTACCTTACCTTACCTTACCTTACCTTACCTTACCTTACCTTACCTTACCTTACCTCACCTCACCTCACCTCACCTAACCTAACCTAAGATCATCTGAAACATACACTTTAAGATAATGAGGAATTTCCAAACAAAAGAAGGAATTATTAAATTTGAACTCAAACCTGGAATATTTGTCACGTAGGTTAATCATAACATTTATATTTTATCATAAATGTATTTAGAGGAGGTTTCGGTAATGAGAAACTGAGAATACAAATCTGGCAGCGCAAGTACCTGCAGTGGTACCACACATTTGCAACCTTAGACTTAAGATAACAAGACTGCAAGGACTGTGAACAGTTTATAGCTACAATGTAAAAACACGAGAAAGTAAAAGTCCATCTCTTTTAACACCTTTGGCTAAATATATAATCAGAAATATGAGTCATCCTAAAGAAAAATAAACGTATTTAAACAGTTTATCTTATTGCACAGTTGTCTCTTCAAAATGCTCCATTTGCAACTTTCATGATAAATATAATCTGAACATAACCATAAATACACAAGGCACACAGCAAGGAGAAGCCAATACTAAACAGGGGCTTTTATTTCATTCATAGTGGTTTTAAGCCAGTTTGAAAAAGAAAACATTCATAGAGGACCTTACCAATATGGTCTAATATGTTGATTTACTTTTCAGAACTTTTGTTTAAATGGTTAAATCTGACACTCCAGATATTCCAGTGAGACTGACTATGTGCCAACTAATCTGGTGGTGGCTTGAAAATACCATCCCTATAAAAGCACAGAATAAACCCACATTCCTGCAAAAAGATTGAATATTAACACAGAAAAAAATGTGGATCTGCCCACACTTTTTTTGTTGTTCTTTTTTTTTTTTTTTGCGTGTAAAAAGGAGACACACAGTCACTGAGGTCTTTTTAGCCATTTGGATGTTTCTGCATGGATCAACCAATTATAATTTTAGAAAAAGGGCTTAACGGCTTTTAGGTCAAAAACAACATCTCCCACAGTGCCTCAGAGGCACTACCAGCAAAAAGAGGAATCCCAACCTCCCATTACAAAGGAGATTACATGAAGTCTCTAATTCCTTAAAGCAGGGTGGAGAGGCTTTCATGCAAGGCTTCTTAAAAAATCAAACTATGCTGTCAGATGGGCTTAAGAGTTAGTTTATACACCTACAGGAACATGCCTGCATTTGTACCTAGGAGTATTTAGAAGCCCAGAACCTGAACCAACCACACAGAGACATGGTTTTAGCTCAGACTTTGGTGTCAACATGACTTTAAATGAACTCCTCTTGTCTTTGGGGATAACAACACTCTCATGCTGAGGGATCAGTCTGTAAAGACTTTACGATCATCCAAGTGTTAAACACTATTTATGCAAACAAGTTGAATGGCACAGGGAACTTTACAGCACAAATCCAGGTACATTCATCAGCAGGGGAAAACTGCCAACTGTGCCATACAAACAGAGGAAGGGAGCGTGTAAAGACAAAACGGGTGAACATGAAAACACTGTGAGCTAAATCGTCTCAGTTACAGCCTCTTTCTCTCTTTTTCTCTCTCACTCTCTTTCGCTCTCTCTCTCTCTCCCCCTCTTCTTGATAATTGCTGTTTTGTCTTGACTGTGTCTGCTGTTGTTTATTTGCACAGGAACTCAGGCAGTTTCCCTGAGGGTAAGAGATGTTTTTTGCTTGGGGGTGTTTGTAAAGTTGAAGAAAATGGAGAAGCAGTTGTATTATTTCCTTTAACATCTGATTTTCTGAGCACTAAATTACAGCTGCAGGAAAGTAGTGATTCTACCTAAAATGTCATGCAAACCCAAGTACTTTTGAGTACTGCATTGTACTGTGCTTTACAGAAAGTATGCATAACCCTTTGTTAGAATTATGATTATTGATTAAATAATCTTTATCAATAATTATAATTAAAAATCATAATTTGACAAAATTAATTTCTTAACCAAAATCCTCATTTATGAATCGAGACCAGAGATGTCTTCTGGTGTTGTAATTGTGGCTCAACGCCTTTGATAATTACAACCGTTAAATACTCAGTAATAATTAATAACTATTACCAGAGATGTCACTGTTTAATCGACCGTTTCTGCCAAAACGTGTGGAACTTCAACCTTATCTTGACTGACGAATCACTCTTGCACAAAATAAACACAAAACGCCTTCTGCTTATCTATGTGAACATTTATTAAATCACAGCCCTGATACAATCCGTTCTTCCGATTTAATAATCTTCACCTACTCAAACATACAAAGTTCTACACAAAAGGGGTAAGATATCCAACTAAACAAAATAAATCAAAACAGCAGTGGGTGCGTATGGGATCAAACCAGCAGTTATGGCAAAATGATAATATGAAAAAGGGGTGTGGTGGTGAGTGGAGGTTGGGGCGCAGTTCAACTGTAACTCAGTTATACTCAGTCATAAAACCTCCCCCAACGCTGGGTGGAGGTGAGCAGACAAAGGGTTATAAAACTTTTGGCGGCAAGCTAGTAAGCAGTAAGGTTGAAGACAAAGAAAATGGTGACTTTCACCATGAGGTTATTATAACAGTCCAGTTACACAGCGCACCTGCGCACAGGTGTTTGCACGGTAAAGACACACTTGCGAGACACGGCGGTCTCCAAAAGTACCAGCAAGATTCAAAACAATGGCATGCATATACAATTCCGAACACATTAGACTCTAACTGCGACTCTAATCGCACGAAAAATCTCCTCTACCCTGCCCGGCTATTCCTAATAAAGAAATAAAAGAAATTAATAAAAGGATGTGTTTTACTTTATTGAAGCCTTCCTTCTGAGCGGTGTTGAGAGAGGAAGGGTAAAGTTGGAAATTAATGTTTTAACTGTTAACTTCAGGAAAAGCGGTCAATCTTCGTCCTTTGTCCTCCTTGGCAAAAAGGAAAAATATGAGCTGACCATCAGCAGTCGACTAGCACCAAAACAAGGTGGCGATTCGTCTCTTTGAAACTCCGTGGGGTTTTTTCTGGTTACGTGTTAAGCTCACGTCTTCGATCGGCAAAGTGAAATTTCTGGCCTTCTTATTTCAGAAACCTCTTTTGTGAATTTTTCGTTGGCCAATGAAGAAAAATAAATGAAATCCACTCGGGACTCTTCTCCAGGTGATGCTTCAGATGTTGGTAACCGTGTCACAGTCTCCAGCTAAAGGCGAGTGTTCAAAATGGGTGCCTTCCTATATAGCGTCCTTTGACGTCAGACTTGAGGCGCCCCGTCATATCAGTCGCAATGTCTGACGGGATTTGTAGGAACAGGCTGTCCTGGATACAAAATGGCCGAAAACGCCAGGAGGCCTGGTGGCGTCCAGCAATGTGCAAATGGTCCAATATTCAGCAAACAAGTGGTCCAACACCTTAAACCTCTTTTACAGTATGTCATGTTTCAAGCCATTGCTGAAAGAAAAGCAAAGGAATTCCCATTTGGAGTTTGCCAGAAGCCAGTTTGTGACTCCTGCCAGGGGCATTAGCTTGTAACTAGCACCTCTTGGGACAAAACAAACAGGTGGGCAAAGGTTCTCTAGTCAGATTAAATTCAAATTTAACTCTGCAAAATGTGGCAAAAGACAAACATTGCCCATCACCCTGAACATCCTATCCCTACAGTGAAACATGGTGGTGACACCATCATGGTGTGGAGGTGTTTTCTTTAGCCGGGAGAGGAAAGTTGTGAAGATAATTGTGCCAAAACACAAGGAGGTCCTAGTCCTGCAAGAAAATATTCAATCAATATTTAGTCTTTAAGCATTTGTTAGAATGAAATAGTCAAAGTTCAGATCTAAATCCAATTTACAATATGAAAAATGCATATTCACATACACTCTCATACTAATTTGACGGCAATTGAGGTATTTTATAAGTGGAATTGAAAACATTTGAGTCTGTTGTGTAAAGCTGCTAGAATCTAACTTTCTGTTCTGCTCCATTCTTGTTTAAATGAAATGACAGTGGAGGAAACATGGAAAAGAGAGAGAAAGCAAATGAGCAGTAGAGTTCAAACGGAAGAGAAGGAGTTTTAGATTAGATCTGTCATCATTTCGAGCACCCAAAGATGTATTTTAAATAGATGTTGATATGGCAACCTGAAACAACACTTAAAACCAGTGGTGCAACAAAGTAAAAATGAGAAGGTGGCTGCTGTCTTAAAGAGCACATGATTGTGTAATGTGATACATTTTATGATAGGAGGAAAAGTCAGCTTCCAAACAATGTTACAATACTCTCCACTCCTCCATCCCAGAGTATGAGCTAACTGATGAATGAGCCCAGTAATGAAGAATGTATTGGGAGCTCCCCTGTGTTTCAGTCCCTATGGTCCAGATAGCAGCTTTAGCCCCATTAAAATGAGTGTACCATTGGGTTATATCTGTCAGAGACTCTATCAGGCTGATCCAGGGTGTCATGGGGAAAAGGTTGTTTCTGATATGATGGGCAGCAGTTTGTGACAAGCGCCTCTCAGGACGAATATCTGTGGCTGGCTGTGCATGACGATGAATGGAACAGGCAAATCAGTTTCAGCTCAGCTCACAGAGGTTGTGAAATATTGCATAAATGTGGAAGGATTCTATGCTTGTACAATGATGTGTAATGTGTCTGTATGAGTAAGTGAGTAATATGGAACTCCTGAATATCGGTGGGTGTAGTGTAGGAAGCAATTTGTGAGGACATATATCAAAAAGAAATGCGTTGGGTTGATTTTTGAAAACTCTGTGTGGGACTTAGATTGATGCATTGTCATCACAAAGGAAGTGAGTACACCCCTGCACAAAAGCTCTTAAAGGGATAGTACAGGATTTTTTAAATGAGGTTCTGTTCAAAGGTTATACAGGTACATATCAAAAATGAAAAAGTTCAATATTCTTTCCCACTCATTTCAAAATAAGAAACTTTTGTATTATATAGATTCATTACAAATAGAAATAAATGTTTATGTACTTTAATCTGAAAAGACAACTTTGGATCGCTGAGCAGCAGTCCAATTCTTTTTCTCCTTAGCCCAGGTAAGACACTGACATCTCTGGTTAAGGGGTGACTTGACACGAAGAACGCAACATTTATAGTCCATTTGTAGCATTGATCTGTGCATAGTGGCTCTTGATGCAGTGAGTCCAGCCTCAGCCCACTCTATGTGAAGCTCCCCCAAATTCTTGCATGGATTTTGCCCGATGATACTCTCAAGGGTGCTGTTATACCTGGTGTTGGTACACCCTTTTCTACAATACTGTCTCCTTCCACTCAATTTTCTATGAATATGCTTGAATATAGCACTCTACCAGTTTTATTAGCATTGTGGGGTCACCCTCCTTGTGGAGAGTGTCAATGACTGTCTTTTGGGCATCTGTCCAGTCAGCAGTGTCAGATCCTGGTTATCATCTGCCTGCTACTAACCCTTTTCCACCAGTAGGGACCGTTGGAGCTGAAGGATCAGGGTGGACAGGTGTGTCGCATCTTGTCATCAGCTGGAGGACTACAAGAGGGTGGCAAGCCAGCACTCAGGTTGCCCAAGTCCCGCTCCAAGTAAAAGAACCTCTGAAGAACTCATCTGACAATAACTTGGATCCTGATCGTTTCTTCCTTGCCGGCCGCTGGCCCTGGTGGTTCCTCCTCAGCTTCCAGGCGAACCCAGTCCACCCTCCTCCGTCCTGCCAAGACAATCTGAAGCTCCCTGCAGTTCAGCGTAGCCATGCCACTCCCCCCAGGACTGACAACCTCTCTCCCTGGCGGGTCGACCTCCAACCAGACCGTAAGCCCCCTTACAAAGTAGTGTTCAAGGGTTGCATTTGCAGTTTCTGGCCTGCATCCATTCCTTTGCAGCCGGTCAGCAGATTTTGGTTTTCCAGCCCCAGGTCACCTGTAAATAAAGTTCCTGAAACACTTCTCTGTCTTCCGTGTTTTCTGCATGTGGGTCAAGTCGGCCTTATCCAATATGACAAGCAGTCCTCTCCATGATTGTGTAGCTCACTGACCCAGACTGAGAGACCATTTAGGGGCTCAGGAAACATTTACAGGTGTTTTGAGTAAAATAGCTGATTAAGGTGTGACACCATGAATTTGCAACATTTACCTTTTTCACAATATTCTAATTTTCTGAGACACTGAATATTTATATTTCATTATCAGTAAGCCATCATCGTCAAAATTACAAGAAATAAAGGCTTGAAATATATGAAATAAATCTTGTACTCGCCGTCTTCCACTTTATCTGGGACCGGGTCGCGGGTGGAGCAGAGAAGCCCAGACGTCCCTCTCCCCAGACACCTCCTCCAGCTCCTCCAGGGGGAGCCCAAGGTGTTCCCAGGCCAGCCGAGAGACATAGTCCCTCCAGCATGTCCTGGGCCGTCCCCTGGGCCTCCTCCTGGTGAGACGTGCCTGGAACACCTCCCAAGGAAGGTGTCCAGGAGGCATCCGGTATAGATGCCCGAGCCATCTCAACTGGCTCCTCTCAATGTGGAGGAGCAGCGGCTCTACTCCGAGCCCCTCCCAGATGGCCCAGCTCCTCACCCTATCTCTAAAGTTCCCGGCCCCCTACGGAGGTAGCTCATTTCAGCTGCTTGTATCCAGGATCTCGTTCTTTTGGTCATGACCCAAAGTTCATGGCCATAGGTGGGCTCAGCTCTCTCTTTACCACCAATGACCAGCACGGTGTCCCATTAATGTGGCCGCCGCGCCGATCCGTCTGTTGAACTCCCGCTGAATTATTCCCTCACTCATGAACAAGACCCCGAGATACTTGAACTCCTCCACTTGAGGCAGGAGCTCATCTCCAACCTGAAGAGGAAAAGCCACCCTTTTAGGTGACGGCTCAAACAAAGAGTGGTTCAAGACACCCTCATGAGGACTACACAAACGAGGCACGTGAACCGGGGTCCCACCCTGGAGCCAGGCCTGGGGTCAGGACCCATCAGAGAGCGCCTGGTGGCTGGGTTGCTCCTCGTGGGACCCGGCCGGGCCAAGCCCGAAGAAGAGACGCTAGGCCATTCCCCAGTGGACCCACCACCTGAAGGGGGAACCGTTAGTGACCAGTGCAAAGAGGATTGGGCGGCGGACCTCGGCGGCCCAATCCCCACATGCTTAGGCTGCCTCTAGGGACATGGAATGTCACCTCACTGGGGGGGTAGGAGCCTGAGCTTGTGCGAGAGGTTGAGAGATATCGACTAGAAATACTCGGGCTCACCTCCACACATAGCGTGGGCTCTGGAACCCATACCTTCAAGAGGGGCTGAAATAATTCTATGTGTGATTAATGGAATATAAGAGTTTCATTTACTGAAACAAGAGACACAAAATATTGAACTTTTTCACAATTTTATTATTTTTTAAATATTCCTGTAAGTAGTCCAAATCTTACCTGTTGTAGAGAACGTTTTTGGCACCTTCCTCTAGCAAAGCATACAGCAGATAATGATAAGCAGGAAATGGAGGTCAGAGGCGGTGCCCAACTAATGATCCTACTGTGTGAAACACATTCTGAGAACAAAACATATCAAGTGATTTTCAGTCAGAGTAACAGACTGTTATAAAAGTAAAGTGGTGTGACGGCTATTGTAATGTTTTTACACTGCCTCACAATCCCTTTAAATTACAGTCCAGACCAAAAGTTTGGACACATGTCTCAAACAGGTTTACAGTATTAACTATCTTAGATTACCTGTCTTTAAAGTTCATTTCTTTAGAGCAATTTTTAAAGGTCATTGTTAGATTTCTTGATTCTGTTCCCTAGTTCTTTACAGTGTATCGTGCTATACAGACCAATTATTGTCTATAAAAAAAACAACAGGCAGGTAATGTATAACACTCCAGTGACCTCCTTTACATTTCACACAAGCACCCATTGCAAGCTAACCTCAGGTACAGTAAAGTTTAGCTCTTAAAATCCTTAAGCTGCTTTCAAACTGATTGTTTTTTATTATTGGGTCATTGCTGCAATATTTTTGTCGCAGTTTTTAATGCTGCAATGTTAAATGCATATGAAGGCATCAGGTCTTCCAATGCCATTAAAACATAAGTCTGATACTCAACAGTGCAGCTGCAGTATTGCATTCCCATCTACTGTTCGGCCATAAACAGTTGGCCCTTGATCTTTTTACGCAAAGTGTTGATGTAAGCTATGCAGTAAATTGGTCCTAGTAGAACACCTACAGTGGCTCTTATGAGACTACACACCTCTCAAGGGCGGTGTAGCAGAGGACCCCGGAATGCAGACGGGCAGGATGCATAGGTGGTGAGTGAATGATTTAATAAATAAACTTACTTCAGAAGATAGTGGCAAAAAACAGACATGGATAGGCTGGCAAGACAGGCTTGGCATGAGCAAAGGACAGGAGACATGAAGAGAGATCTGATCCAAAATGTTTCCCCGAGGAATTAACAAAATGAAGGTGTATAAATGGAGCATGGTACAGGTGGAAAACAAAACTGATTAACATGATACAGGTGGACCGAATGAGACTAATTGCAAAGAGAACAAAGCATGACTTGAGCAAAACAGCTCAAACAGCCCAAATACCCTCAGATCATCACAAGGAGGAGGGGACTTTGGAAGGAGGGCCAGAAACAAAACAAAAAACAAAACAAAGTTCGGTGGTTGTCCCGTGCGAGCACAAAGTTCATGCGGGCGACCCGGAGGTTGTCCCGTGCGGGCACAGAGTTCAGGTGAGATCAAGAACCTAGTGTCAGCCCTCGGAGGCTGAAGCAGAGCCAGCGGGACCCTCGGAGGCTCAAGCAGAGCCGTCCGGAGACATAGTGTGGGCTGTGTTAAGGCCCAACACCACTGTTAAAATGTGGTGATTTTGTGATGTAAAAAATGAGACCAAGATAAATCATATTAGAATCATATTGTGCCTTTAGTGTGGCATGTATCCTGTATTGCTCAACTACAAGAATAAACAAAGCTGACAGGAAATTGTTTGAAAAATAATGTCTCCCAAGTCTTCACACGCTAAAACAAATACTTTGTTGAATTAGCTTTTGATTCATTTATTGCATTCATTGTCCTTGGGTACTTACCTGCCATCAATTATATAAAATCTCCATCCATCCATTTTCTGTGCCCGCTTAATTCATGCCGGCTTGCAGGGAGTTCGATCCCCATCTCCAGCAGTCATTAGTTGAGAGGCGGGGTACACTCTCAACATGTCACCAATCTAACATAGACAGCACAGACAGAAAATGGTCTGCGAGGCAGCCAGTAATCTGTCATTAATACCAAAGCAGTCTCCTGTATTCTACTTTTGACTAAGGAGTGGGGCTGAAAGACAAAATCCTTTTCTTCCAAAGAAAACATCCAAGCTCGGCTCACATCTTCCCAAAACTTGTGGAACAGTGTGCAATGGTGTGAAGAAACCAAACTTGAACTTTGACCACAAGTCCAAAGCATAGGGTTGGAACATAAAGAACACAGCATATGATTAACAAAAATGCATACCCAAAGTAAAATAAGGTGGTGGCAGCATCTGGCTCTAATGTTCTGGGGTTCCTTACATTCAGATGGAACTGCACTTTTTCTCACGGTGAATAAAATTATGAACAGCTCTAAATGTCAGTTGATTTTGACCCCAAACCTTCAGGTGTCTGATTGAAAGATAGAGATTTAGAGGGGTTTTATGTTTCAGCATCACAGTGTGTCCAAGCAGAAGAATAACTAGCTTAAAAAATATTTTTTGGAATGGTCTAGCCCAGTGGTCTCCACTCTGTCTCTGGAACCACAAGTGGCTCAGTGGACCGTCCACAATGGATCTTTATAACTTTGGCTTTGGCTATAAACGATAAAGAACCAACATATGTTTCTAAATATACATATAAAAATAAATGCAAGTTTCATTTTTTTTCCTTGAACAATGGCAATGAATTTCCACAACAGCATGACAATAAAAGTACCAGTAATATTTTTTCCACAGCCCTCTTCGGGTACCCCTAACAGATTTGTTGTCATATTTGGCTCTGAATTTTGGCTATATCCGGGGTCTGCAACCTTTACAATCCAAAGACCCATTTTACCCTCAGTCCCTCTAAATAAAACTCGTTTAGTTACATGATCTGTCGAAAAAAGACAACTTTTAAATTTTGGTAGATATTTACTATAGAGAATGTTTTGTCATTTTTAAAGAACCACTATTTTATTTCTATTTTTAGAGTTTAAAATAATGAAAAATAGAAACTTTAAAACTGCAAAAAGGAGATAGATACATTGTCTTCTATGGGATGTTGATATTTGTGGAAAATGATGTAAACAAATGGAAACATTATCTTACAACTTAATGACAAGAAAGATATACAGTACAGACCAAAAGTTTGGACACACCTTCTCATTCAAAGAGTTTTCTTTATTTTCATGACTATGAATATTGTAGCTTCACACTGAAGGCATCAAAACTATGAATTAACACATGTGGAANTGTGAAACAACTGAAAATATGTCTTATATTCTAGGTTCTTCAAAGTAGCCACCTTTTGCTTTGATTACTGCTCCGCACACTCTTGGCATTCTGTTGATGAGCTTCACGAGGTAGTCACTTGAAATGGTTTTCACTTCACTGGTGTGCCCTGTCAGGTTTAATAAGTGGGATTTCAAGCTTTATAAATGGGGTAGGGACCATCAGTTATGTTGTGCAGGAGGTGGATACAGTACACAGCTGATAGTCATACTGAATAGACTGTTAGAATTTGTATTATGGCAAGACAAAAGCAGCTAAGTAAAGAAAAACGAGTGGCCATCATTACTTTAAGAAATGAAGGTCAGTCGCAAAAACCATCAAGTGCTACAAAGAAACTGGCTCACATGAGGACCGCCCCAGGAAAGGAAGACCAAGAGTCACCTCTGCTCCGGACGATAAGTTCATCCGAGTCACCAGCCTCAAAAATCACAGGTTAACAGCAGCTCAGATTAGAGAACAGGTCAATGCCACACAGAGTTCTAGCAGCAGACATTTCTTGAACAACTGTTAAGAGGAGACTGTGTGAATCAGGCCTTCATGGTAAAATAGCTGCTAGGAAACCACTGCTGAGGACAGCCAACAAGCAGAAGAGACTTGTTTGGGCTAACGAACACAAGGAATGGACATTAGACCGGTGGAAATCTGTGCTTTAGTCTGATGAGTCCAAGTTTGAGATCTTTGGTTCCAACCACTGTGTCTTTGTGTGGCGCAGAACAGGTGAACGAATGGACTCTACATGCCTGGTTCCCACCGTGAAGCATGGAGGAGGAGGTGTGATGGTGTGGGGGTGCTTTGCTGGTGACACTGTTGGGGATTTATTCAAAATTGAAGGCATACTGAACCAGCATGGCTACCACAACATCTTGCAGCAGCATGCTATTCCATCCGGTTTGCGTTTAGTTGGACCATCATTTATTTTTCAACAGGACAATGACCCCAAACACACCTCCAGGCTGTGTAAGGGCTATTTGACCAAGAAGGAGAGT
>JAHUTJ010059912.1:0-12433 GCA_036250325.1 Characodon lateralis
TGGTATGTCACCCATAATGTTGTGTGCATTTCAATATTTTGAGCAAAACTGTGCTCTTACCCTGCTAATTGAACCTTCACACTCTGCTCTTACTGGTGCAATGTGCAATCAATGAAGACTGGCTAATGAATTCTCATTAGGTCTGAAAGCTTGAAATGAGCTTGCATACATTTGTTCATTACTTGCTTTAAATCCTGATTTGCTCTGTGGTTGTGAGGGTTTTATTTCTCTCAGGACTGAGATGGTGGTTAGGCAATGTGACACCATCTCAACTGCACATGTATAACTTTAAGTTCATCAAGGCACATTGTCTATCTATGGTTTCACTTCCATGAGACATGAGTCTGTCTGTGTGAACCCTGCAGACAGACTGGCATTAATAACAGCAGTTAGTCCTGTGAGACCGTCTGCTGTTGTCCATCTGATTTCACAGGTGAGCAAAATAAATGTTTTACAACCTTTTAGATGTCTGATTGATCACATGAAGCAGCCCCATTCACATTATTCGTACCCCTGGAAAAAATGATTAAATAAACCTTAAAATATTCATCCTTTTTGCTATAGAATAGTCTCACATTGAAAGGTTTTGCTGCATTTCTCACAGAGTTTTGGAGAACTCACCTGCTTTACTTTACTGACATGTTCTCTAGCCCATGTTGCAGAGTGGCAAGGAGAAATGGTTCTCTATGCAACACTATATTTATACCCCAAAGAAACAAGGAGACATTACTTACTACTTGAAAGTTCCATAACTGTGTGATTAACTTAAAGAGTATACATTTCAAAATGTTTCTGTTACATTTATATAATCGGAATTGTAATGTATTCCTATGATTGCATACGGAAATTTCAGAAAACATGTACTGTGCTCGGGTTAAAGGTTAAATTCTTTGGAATAATGAGATTATGTTAACTACAACAAAAGCTTAATTTATTTTTTAACTTTTTACACGACTTTACCAGGGATGCCAATAAATATTAATCTGTACAGAAAACATTTGTCTCTGCTCACTGTTGAACCGTAACACTGTAAATGATTAGCTGCACAGTTACAAGGAAAGTCATGTTGTTGGAGCAAGCGACAAGGTGGAACATCCACACTTTCTAAAAATCGCTGACAACCAAAATCTATATTGTTTATTATATTTTTTAGACATGTACAGATACAGTAGTAAAGCAACGCGAAACAACAAACAGTGCAGGGTAAAGGTAACATCATAATGAAAAATTATAACACAAAAATATAATAACTGAAAGTTGCTCACTAACTTTTATGTCTATGACTAACTTCTTCGAGCTGTTACTTAGCCTCGAGCTACAGTCCAGGAAGAAATAAGTAGCTGTTATAGCAACCAACACAAAACAGATGCACTGAAGCACCACATTAGATTCAGCCAGCATGACATCTACTCAACCACTGTTCATATGTAACATGATACACAGAAATATTTAAAGACACTTGTGTACTCAACCTGGAAGAGGGTAACTGTAATACAAGTAAGGTGCTAGCAGCCACAGTTGGCATTTTAATCATATGACAACGCCACCTCAGAAAACTATTCCCTTATGTCATCTAAAACCGATTTGGGGTGATTTTCATAAAGACAATTTTACAGTCACACACATTTATTATTTTCATTTAAAAGATACCTAGAAAATAACCTAATTAGGTAAAATGGGTAATAACAGCCTTGATTTTTATGTAGTCTGCAAAGGACAAAAACTTGATGAGCTCCCTTACGAGAACACAACAGTTGGTTCGGCAGATGGTGCAGAGTGTGGCAGTGTTTATCAAACCCTAGTTTAGAGACAGAAATAAAAACAAGGGCAAACATATAGAAGCTTCCTTTGCATACAAATGACACAAATTATGGCATTTATAGGGTAATAAACACTTTTAAATGGTTCATTTAACTTTGATACATTTCCTTCAAAGACTTAACAGCTACACCCTTTCTGTTACCATGAGTCACCCCTGATTCCCCTTCAACTTGTTCCCTCTTTGTCACAACCATAATCCTCAATGTATATTGTTTGGGTTTTATGTGATATAGACCAAGAAAAGCAACATTTTCTTGTGAAGTGGAAGGAAGAGGACACATAGTTTTCAGGATATGTTGTAACAATAAAAATCTAAAGTGTGGCATAGAGTAATGTGGCATCCACTTTACTCTGACACTCTAAATAAAATCTAGCCACTATTGGCCCACAGAGGTCACTTTAGTAAATAAAGCTCACCTATGAATAATTAATCTCACTATAAATCCTGCTGTTCTATGAGGCCTCAGAGAAAGTGAAAAAACAGCATCATGAAGAGAAACAGGTCAAAGATAAAGAAGTTTAAAGTGGGGCTGGTTTATAAAATAATATAAGATTTTAACAACTCACGGAGTAGTATTTAATCCGTCATCCAGACATGGAAAGAGTATGGCCCAAGACACGGTCGTCAACTGACAGGTTGGGCAAGAAGGGCTTTAATCAGAGGAAAGAAACCAAGAGGACCGTGGCAACTCTGGATGAGCTCCAGAGATCCATAGCTCATGTGGGAGAACCTTTTAGACACGCCTCACATCTGACCTTTATGGAAACATAGCTGGAACGCTACAGTTATAATAAACCCATTAAAAGTCATGTTTTTGGTTTGTCACAAGCCTGTAGGTCACACAGCAAACTATGGGAAAACATACTCTGGGCAGATGTGACAAAAATTTAACCTTTGGGCCAACATGCAAATCTCCATTTGCATCAGAAAACACTTTACATATCCCTGAACACACTGTCCTCACAGTGAAACATGGTAGTGACTGTAACAAACTGTGGGGATACTTTTTATCAGCAGAGACAAGGAAGGTGGTCATAGTTGATGGGAAGATGGATGGAGCTAAATACACGGCAATCCCGGAAGACAACCCGCTATAAGCTGCATAAGACTTGAGACTAGGTCTGAAGTTCACCTCATAGTACAATGACTAAATACACAGCCAGAGCTGCAACAGGACGATTTACATCGAAGCTTATTGTGTTAGAATATCACATTCCAAGTCGTGACCTTCATCCAATCGAGAATCTGTGGCAAGACTTGAAATGGATTTTCAGAATGACCCTTGAACAATTCTGCAAAAATGACCGTCTCTAGATGCCCAAAGGTGACACACACAGGTGGAACTTACCCAGAGTATTGAATGCCAGACGTTTTGCATTTTACATTTATATATATATATTATATTTTATATTAAAAAACAACAAAAATAATCCAAAACCATGTATCATTATCTTTCCACTTCAAAATGATTCAATATTTTGACTCGCACTTAAGAGTGCAATCAAATAAATTAAAGTAATGCTTTTAATGTGAAACAGCTCAAAAGGCATGAATGCATTAGCAAGATACTACAGGTACTGAAAGCACCCATTCGTTTTATTCAAAATTATTGCAATAGACATTTAAAAATGCACAGTGATCTACAATATTCTAAATAAATACTAGGTTGAAAGAACAAAACCAAACTGACTGCAATTATTCAGTCATGTGATGTAACATTTAAAGGATATCCTCGTAAATTATAGCATGTTTTCTTTCGTATGGGGCTGGGAGAACAACATGGAAGTAGATGCCACTGCAGATCCTTGTTTTTCTGGGGAAAACTGCAGACCTGCACAGCGTCCTCAGCACTCAGGCAACTTGTCTGTATGGCAGACATTCCTCAACACATCAGGGTTCACCACAGGCAAAGACACCCCACACCGTTCTTCAAGGCCCCTCCACACGGGGTAACATTTCATAGAGCTCTCTCAGAGGAAAGGGGGCTTCGTTTGGGTAAAGGACGTCTCTGACGTGTCGTTGTTTTTGCCCAAAAAAGCGGTTTTCGGGTTAAGTCGGTATAGTTGAGACTACATGAAGCAGTGCTAAAGCAAAAAATAAAAAATTAAAAAAAGCCGAAAGGAAAGCCATACGAGGGAGCTGCTTGGCGCATGCGTTTCACTGGAGGATACAGGAAAGAAAATACGGCAAGAAAGGCTCGACTGAGTCACATGATGATACGTTTTCTTTCTTTTTTTTTTTTGGGTGCATTCTGAAATGTGTATTCTTGAGCCGAGAAGGATAAAGCAGGCATAGCCGGTGCAGTGTGCCAAAAAGACAACGAAACAGATACACGGGGAAAAAAAATAAAAATAAAGTAGCTGTATTATGCTTCCAGGACACATGCAGCAACTTCAAGATAACTAGAGAGATTATGAATCGTAATGTTTTACTAATCATTCAGTAAGCATGCGTTGGCCTTCCTAAACTATGACAGGCGTTGACTGCTAAAAATAAAGGACGATATAGCTAAGCTCATTAGTGAGCGCACACTGTATAGCTTAAACACAGAGGACGTTATACGGTGAAAAATAACTAGCTAAACTGAGGCTGCTTTTCTTATCCGTACGCCACTGTTTAAAACGCCGGTTTTGACGCCTATACTCACCACTGTTACCGGAGACACCATTTCTCCCTTGAAGCTGTCGTATCAGTCAATGATAATAACAGTTCAAATCTATCTAACCGATGTCCAAATTCGTTTGGATCTCCGTGTTTGCGCCGCACTGTCAGGAGGATGCCAATTGTTTTTGTCCTCGATGCTTTGGGCGGTCTAACATCCCGGAAGGAGGGAACAAAGGCACGTAAACGTAGGCAGGCCTATAAACTTGACCAATAGGAGCGGAGAGTGGTGGTGAAAGGGGCGGGTCTAGCTGTCAGAGACGTCCTGATAGGAGGAGTCAGAGCAGTGTTTACATATGGAAGCAGATGGCCTTTATTTACATGTTCAGCTTTTTGGCATCTTTTCGGCTTTTCGAGCTTATTGTCGATTTTGCTACAAAAACCTTCACTGCGCTGGGTTAAATCGGATCAGGAAGGATAACTCTGTAAAAATACTCTCTTTGGAACGGAGCATTATCTATCTATCTATCTATCTATCTATCTATCTATCTATCTATCTATCTATCTATCTATCTATCTATCTATCTATCTATCTATCTATCTATCTATCTATCTATCTATCTATCTATCTATCTATCTATCATCTATCCATCCATCCAGTTTTTGGGCATCTTGGGACAGGGTTTCGTTAAGATTTGGATCTGGACCTTGACTGACCAATTTTAGCACATTAATATGCTTTAATCATTAAATTGCAGCTCTGGCTATATGTTTTAGGAGTCTTGTCTCCTTGCCATTCTCATGTCTATGAAACACCTTCTTCCACATTATTGCTTTGTCCCATTTATGGCTTGTGGCAATCTGAAAACTGGACTTTGTATAGGCTTCTTTCAACAGTTCAATATTCTTGTTACTCTTCCATAAGGGCCAGATTTGTGCACTGCATAACTAAACGTTGTCCTATCAACAGATCATTCCACCTGAGATGTCCATCTCTCCAGTTACCATGAGCCTCTTGGCTACTTCTCTGATTTATGCTCTCTCTCAGCCAGTCATTTTATGTGGACAGCCATGTGTTGGTTGGCTTAAAATATTGTCATATTCTTTCAATTTTTGGTTGAAGGTATAACATTTTGACATTGTTTTACTACTAGACTGTGTAAGCCACAAGTTCTCACTCATATTAAGGGCGCACCCACAACTAAAATCAATATTTAGTCTATTATGCCTGTTTTAACAAGTCATTGATGATAAAACATAACTGAATGAGCCATGGATCCTGTTCTTCCAAGAGTTCTCGACCTCAGCATTCAGTTTCTGCACATTATTGCAAATATGGAAAGGGAGGCTGATTAGAAACACTACTAATTAGGGGAATCATGAAAGCAGTTGTTTATTCTGGATTATTATTATTATTATTATTAAATGTACAGTTTACTGCCCTCTTCTTTTGCAAAGTCAGGTGTTTTACAAAAAGTGTTTAAGTGTTTTACAAAAAGATAGATGAAAAAGTGATTACCAAAGTGGAGATTGTCTCTTGACTTACAGGGGAAGAGGTTGCCATAAAATGTGCCCTCTAATGGAACTGATCCGATTTCCCTATGTCTCTAAACGTTACCTGCATAATTAGCATGATCTGCAAATCTCCCTGGTCAGTGGAGATCAGTCTAAGTCTGAAATTTACTTAGGAGTAAGGCTGTTTAAGAATTTAAACAAGTGGAGACCAGAGAGAACGAGTTCTTCATGAAACCTGATTATAGGGGATTCCAGAGGTCAAGGCCAGAGGTTAAAATATGATTAACTTTTTTTATCAGTTGCAAAAGTGAAGGTTAAGTGTGTGCAGAATGCATTTGTTCTAGCCAATACTTTGAGCTGCTTACAGGTTTATAAACAGATTAATCTAAAATGTGATGAGAAGATTATTGGAAGAGTAAATAAACAAAACTCATTTCAGACACACAAATCAGCTTTTCATTATTTAATTGATTGTTTGTTAATTTATTTATCAATGCCTTATTCCCTTTATCTTTATTTACTCCTTCTTTATTTATGAGCAACAACACATGGCCTCCATTGACATAAAAATGGAAAACAACTTGATGAAGTCAAGCCACATAAGAAGATTAAAGAGGCAATATGTATTTGGAAGTTAAACCTCAAAAGTATCAAAAAGCTACAGTAGCGCTATAGAAAAAAGAGAAATAGCTTTTCCACTAGAAGAGACATTTTATGGCAAACTCTGCCCCCTAAAGTCAAATACAGTTTACTGTTTTGGGAAAAGCTTCAGTAATCTCATATTTTGTTTAGGCCTTTTTGGTATTATTCAACTGTTAAAAAAATAGAATAAAAATCGGACCTTACGCTCCTTTTTTCTTCACATACAACTTCAAAATTAAATGAAAGGCCAAAAATTTGAATGTACTTTAATAGAATTTTATGTAATGAACCAACACAAAGCAGCACTCTAAATTACTTAAAACTTTAAGCTGATATGTAAGAACTCCAGTTTTCTGGCTGATTGCTGCTCCCCCACCTTTAAAAAGCCTGACCTGAAAAAAAAAGCCTGACCTGCCGATTCCGATTTCGGGGCACACCAATTTTTTTTTTTAAATAACTGATACTGTCAGTGGTTACCAGGTCACAATACTCCTTCAACGTTACATGTCTTATTTTATTAAAAAACATTGAACAATACCAATGAAACAGTACAAACGTGTTTTTACTGCACCACCTGAGGTAGTGCTCTCAAATATAAATGGAAAGTTTAGAGCATTGTAGTTGGATGTGATTTCTCTAAATATAAGACAGGACACGACTGATGCTGATTATTTGCAGTATTTTTTTGTATGTAATAATATATAACCTGTAGTATAACTTTATTTGTCAAATCTTTATCATAAGAGCTTAAAACATAAAATACACAAAATTACTTAAAAATCAAACTTAACATTAAAGTGTTCTTACATGCATCTAAACAACGTCTATCTTGAAATGTAAAAAAAAAAAAAAAAAAAAAAGAAAATATTGAATCACCTAAAAATCGAACTTAAGCTTACATATAAGTATTGGTAGATACACTCCAGAACTGCCTCTTGGAAATCATTTATGGAAAAAAAAAACAAAAAATACCTTGTTTTAAAACAGTATACTTTTTCATTTGTATTCATATTTACATTCTGCTGCATTTTGATATAGTTGCTTTTATACTGTTATACAAGTATAGAAAATATTGGAGAGCATAGGCTGTAAATAATAACCAAAGTAATTAATGTTTGGTTCTTTTATAAGGCTATACAGGTTATACCTGGAAGACAATGTAAGAGCTTTATCGATGCTTCCAAAGAAAGTTCCAGAGCTTTCTACATTGCCCTAAAAGTGGCGACATCAAGTGGTGGTCAACTGTCAAAATTGCTTTTGGGTGGATATTGCGTATGACACCATATGGCGAATAACGGAAGTTTTGTCACACATAAAACCTGGAGAACAAAACTGAATTTGAAGCCTATCGCATAAAACAATCATTGATATACTGTATGTATACTGTATATATTATAAACAAACTAAACTAAAATCGGTTTCACATATTTTAATTAAATTCAAAAATAATCCATTTTTCGATGGACCTTTTATTAATCGATTAGTCAATTATGTCACATTTACACACCTACAGTCAAGATAGATCATCCCCATCTCCATTTATCGGTTTACAGCGAAAGGAGGATGTTTTTGAAGAACTTTATTTTGTACGGAGCCCGACAGAACAAAAACTTTGGACACAAAACAATGAGTAATATGTTAGTTAACATAAAACATTAACCAGAAAAATTACAATTTTCGATGATACTTGAGGGTTTTGCAATGAAAAATATAGCAACCTTAAAAAAATGTAGGAGCCATGAATTTACACCAATGTAGAAAAACTTGACCATAACAATAATCAGATCGATTATATATACCCTATCGGGCTTCTTTTGTAGATGTTTTTCGTAAGAGCAAAGAGTATATTCTTTCACAATAAAAGAAAACTTCAGCATTTTATTTTAAAATTATGTTGCAAGTTTGACGCCATAGAGGATTGAACAAAAGGGCAACGCCAAAACAGATAGGACTAATGTTTTAAGATGACAACCCAAGCTGCAGTTAACATCAACATTCGTTTTAAAACGTTTCTGGATATAGACTTTAGCAGGAAACATGTTGAACGTTAATTTTCCCCAGTATGAATCACCATAAGTAACCGCTCCAATGTCCCTTTGAAACGAGGTTCTGATTAATTTATTGTCATATCCGGAATTGTTAGAAGAAGATACTTTTCCTGCAGCGGCATCTGTTGCGAAACGACATGAATCTACACACGCTCTCTGCTCGTGGGCAAAAACGGAAGTATGCAGCGTGAATCATCTCACTTCCGCACATTCCCGCTTTGGCCCATTAATTTGTCGTTCTTACTCACTGTTTGCGCTTACAATCACCCAGAATGAATAACTTTTGATTATTTTTAAATATTTACCTTTAGTGTTGTTCAATCAGACACGTATTTTGAAGGATTTTGCTTTGTTTTCGTGCGTACAAACGGGAAGTTGGTCCTTCAGGAATCTCGGATAGCTGACGTTAACAGCTGTGGCCCTACGGTTAGCTAAATTCGCTAGCATATGCTATCTCAAAAGTGGTAGAGTAAAAGTAGTATGGACCGTTAAGATAACGAGTTATGTTCCCGTAGCTGGTGTTCACCAAAGTATGGTTCTCTTTGTGTAGCTGTCAAGTTAAATGCAGTTTGATAGTTCGTGAATTTTAAACGGTAATCTCGGCTGTGCTGGCAGAGTTTGGCTTGGTTCACTTTAGGCAGACATATTTCACCATCTACTGCCAAAATGATGGATTTTGATAATATATTGGACATCGCATCGCAAAACCAGGGTGTCAGCAGTGTACAAGTAAGTTAAAGAGTATCCCTTTCACCGACGTTTGTAAGTGGGAAGCTATGCTACGTTTCTGTGTATTCCACCTGAAAGTGTCAGCTACGGTCCTATAATGGAGCTGGGTGCTTAACCTCCAACACCATGACTCTGCGTGGTTTTTATTGGTTTAAGCTGTCCCAAACATGTCATTCTAACTAGTTATATCTTTTTACTTCTATGACCTTTAAAAAATACATTTAAGACTTCAAAATCAGTGCATTTGAAAAGCAGCAAATTTGCCTTGTTTAAGCTGTGAGGTAAAGCTTCATGCTCAGCAGCTGATTTTGTGTCTAATCCTTGTCTGTCTTTCTGCAGAGGAGATATAGTCTTCAGGCAGGACCATCCAAAAAGGACCCAAAGTCTAAAGGCGTGAACCCTGCTGCAGTGCAGGCACTTTTGAATAAGCGACATAATGACACAAAACAGAAAGGTATGCAAGAAATCAAGTCAACTTAAACATTGTATCAGTAATACTGATATTTAATATGCACAGATCTTTTGGCTGGGGATTGGAATCTTTAGTTTTCTCTGGATTGACTCGGATTGGCAAAGTCTCACTATTTTCAGTCTTTGAGCACGTCAGCCAACAGTATGTATGTTGATGCAGTTTTGCTTTAAATAAAAATCAGATAAAGGTCAGTGACATGTACATGAATGGATAAATGAGTGTTATTCTTTAATTCCCCTATTTTCTATTGAATTCAAAAGTACTATCTCCATCGAAGAACCTGCAATGCATTTCTTTTGTCATTTATATCCCATTGTCCTTGAAAAACAAAACTGATAAGTCAAAATCCGAATAAAATTATCCTCTAAAAAAGGAAATCCGTTTTGGTCAGGAAAAGACTTACTGGTACATCTCTGACTGAAATCTGTACAGATACTGGTAATTTCTTTAATCATTCAGAAGTTTCTTTCTTTTTCATTTCAGAATTGGAGGTTAAGAAACAAAAGGAGCAGCTACTGGCTAAAAGGGTTGAGTTGAAGTCGGACCGTAAAGCACGAGCCATGGCGTCCAGAACGAAGGACAATTTCAAAGGATACAATGGCATTCCAGTGGTTGAGGTTCCTAAAAAGAGGGGTTCAAAAGTAGATAAGCAGCAAGATCATTCAAATGACTCTGAGAGATTTAGGAATAATGCAATCAATCCACTAGATGATGAAGATAATTATGAGTATGAGCAGACAGATTCAGAGGCAGAGCCTGAGCCAGAGATTCTGAGGCCAGGGAAGACTATAGGTGTCAGCAGGACCAGTGGTACTAGCAAAACTGTTTCAAAACAACTTGCTGGGCCACCCAAACCTCCTCCTGCCATGAACTTTGCTGATTTACTCAGACTGGCAGAGAAGAAGCAATTTGAGCCAGTTGAGCTAAAACCCAAGGTGAAAAAGGAAGAAAGACTTCGCACAGCCGAAGAGATACGTGAACTTGAGATGGAGCGCAAGGCTAAGAGACCCGACAAAAACAGGGACTCAAAGGTTGACGGTGGCAGAGAGGGCAGCCGGTCTCTGTCCAGTTCTACTTCAGTTAGAAAAAACACTACAGAGAAAGAACAGAAACACAACAGACCACAAAAGAACTCCATAGAGAACACAAGTCTGCACAGATCAGGAAAAAAAGTTCAACCAACGGTGACAAGCGACAGAGGCCTGTCGTTTTCCAAACCTTCTGTGAGTGATAAAGAGAGGGACAGAAACAAGGTGCCTCACAGCCATAGAGAACGATCTAAAATGGGCATGTCTACAACATCAGCTGCTACAGTGAGTAAAAACCCTTCAAAGGCCCTCTCATCTCAGGTCTCAGCCAAGCAAGCAAGCTCCAGGCCATCGTTTACCCAAAAACCCAGCACCTCAAGTGACCTTAGCTTAAGAAAAGACAAACTGTCATTGCATCAAAAAGGAGCTTCCGGCATTCCAAGGAACAGGCCTTCTTGTGTTGTTGGAGCTAGCCAAAAGTCTCAACAAGGAAGCTTACAGCAGACAAGACCCATTCAAGGCAGTTCATTAAAGCAGGCACCAATTGCCGGAGGGATGAAATCCAGCTCAGGACACCTACAAAGGCCTGCAAATAATTCTGTTGTGGGATCAAACGGCAAGTCACTGATAAGGCCGTCTTTGGGTGGCCCTTCTAAGGCAGGGAACCAGTCTCAGGGGAGGCCTGTGGGCATACCCCAAAATAAACCTGGTGGTGCACCACAGGCCAGGCTAGGTGGCAGTGGTCCTGGGAGAGGCGGATCCCGGCCTCCAGGATCTGGACCTTTTAACCCTGGTAGTGGAGGACAGGTACCAGGCCGGCCAAACGGTAGCCTTGGATCAGGGCCTGGCAGACCTAAGTGCACTGTTGTGTCAGAGACCATCTCATCCAAGAATGTTGGTGGACCTAGGCCAGGGGTCTCCGTTCGGCCAGGCATGCAACAGAGACCTGGGATGATCCCAGGAATGCCACCCAGACCTATGATGAATAGACCACCGGGTAAGAACCAAAAAGGGATGATGTTAGTAGGGAATTTACCAAACTGTGATGTTTGTCATTACCACATAAGCACAGATGTATAAAACATTTCAGTGTCGTCCGTCTTTGAGTGGAGGGTTAACTTTTATTTCTTTTTTTTTTAACACCATCAAAATGATCAAATCACATCTCCTGTTCCCTAGCATAAGTCTTGTCACCAATAATTTGTGTTTCCTATCTAGGAACCATGTTGCCACCCATCACAATTGCATACAAGAGAAAGTATGAGGAGGAGGAGGAAGAGTATGACCCTGAAATGGACGACTTCATTGATGATGGAGATGAAGAGCAAGAGGAAATCTCCAGGCACATTAAGGAGATCTTTGGCTATGATCGAACAAGGTTAGTGTTTAAAGTCCACTTTTCATATTTAAGTAAATGCTGCATTTTATTTGAAAATCAAGGTCCTAGAGCCCCTCCTTGAACCGCCACCTTAACGTGGTGGAGGGGTTTGAGTGCTCGAATGATCCTAGAGGCTATGTTGTCTGGGGCTTAAATGCCCCTGGTAGGGTCTCCCATGGCAAACAGGCTCAAGGTGAC
>JAHUTJ010059913.1:0-12430 GCA_036250325.1 Characodon lateralis
AAGTGACCAAAACATCAGCCAGAAAGCATAGGTACTGAGAAGTGGTCTGTGGTCCCCACCTGCAGAACCACTCCTTTATTGAGTGTGTCTTGCTAATCGCCAAAGATTTCCCCCTGTTGTCTTTTCCGTTTGCACAACAGCATGTGAAATTGATTGTTAATCAGTGTTGCTTCCTAAGTGGACAGTTTGATTTCACAGAAGTTTACTTGAAGTTATATTGTGTTGTTTAAGTGTTCCCTTTATTTTTTTGAGCAGTGTATATATACACATCTGTTCTGTTCATTCCTCGCGACAACATTATGGATCACGTCACTCTGTTGTTGTTTCAACTCATGTCAAGTTTATGCCAAGCCTGTCTTGCCTGCCTGTCCATGTCTGTTTTTGCCACTACCTGCTGAAGTAAGTTTCATTTATTAAATCAGTTTATTCACCTATCGTCATGCTGCCTGCCTGTCTGCATTCCGGTGTCCTCCGCTACACCACCCCTGACAAACAGAAATGGGCCAAGATACTAGTAAACTCTTGTGAGAAGCTTGTGTAAGTAGACCGAAAACATTTGACCCAGGTTATATAGTTTAAAAAGCAATTCTATCAAATATTAAGGAAATGTATGTAAACTCTTGAATTTCAAGAAGAACAATTATCTCAAAAAAGACTAATTATTCTAACATTTAGGGAAAAGCATGCTACCTAAAATAAGACAAGAAAAGTTTAGTTTCTAAAGCAGTTTCTAATAAAGCTGTTTTAATATATGAAACGTAACATTATAGCATTAACCGTAATGCTCCACTTGTGAAAGTAAATGTTGGGCTTCTTCTTGGCACTCAGACAAGATGAGACATGAGATGTCTGAGACAAGATGTCTGAGCGCCACACTGACGGACAGGACGCTTTAAAAAAAAACAGGCCAAATTTACTTATTCTGTAAACGTCTGAAAAGAATAAGCACACAAGCATTAGTTAACACTTAATGCCTGAGTTAATAATGCAGTTTTGTTCATCGGTGTAAATGGATCTATAAGGCATCGTCATGGAAAATATATATAATCATCATCATCATGGAGCATTGACTTAATGAATCATAAACGGGGCTTTGAAGATCAACAGCACCGGCAAGACTCTGTCTGGGTTTTGAATTTGTCATTTCCTCTTTTTCCTAATTTGAAAATCCCACACAAATCTAAAATCCATCCACCTAAAAGTAGTTCTGGATTGATAGGAGGGGATAGAAGAAATAAATATGCTGCAACAGTTCAGTTAGCAGCATATAATGAGATATGTAAGGAAATAAATTAAAGCGCAGAAGTACAGAGACTGTGTCATGGAGACGAGCAGTTATTAAAACTGCATTAACACTGCCACAATGCCACTTCATACCCAAGTAGGCATCTTGGCATCTTTATTCATTTATGTTCTAATTATCTGCATCAGAGACGCCAGTTGATTGGACTAATATGACATGCATAGCAACAATTTAGCAAAGACACTGGTATGTGACAGCTTTTTGTTGGCACTAACATCCTCCTTCATAGTGTTACAACCCTGTTAATGTCTTGTGCTCTTAGTTAGCTTGACTAGAGACAACTGTTTCTGGGTGTCGTTGAATGAGCATCTTGAATAACATAAATGCCTTGGATGTAAAAAGTTTATTTATTTATTTTTTTTCCAGGATGAACACAAATTGCAGTGATGAGAAATGGCAATTAGACTATTTGTCAGAGAAAAAGAGTAAAAAGCAATCTGCAATTGTCTTTGCTCATAATGGAGCTAATAAACAACAGGTGAATCAGTTGCCAGGGTTTTTTATCAAATGAAAGAGTAGCCATTCAAGCAAGCTACTCTGATCTCTTTTTTGTGAATTCTAAAACCTTCTTAAGGGAAACAGAGTGGGAGCATTGCGTCACGTCTTGTGACACATTTAACACACATTGGATTCATCATGTTGAAGTCTTCAGAAAGAGAACAGATCGATATTTCTGTGGCTTTTAGCCAAATGAAGTTTTTTTGCCAGCAGGTGGCATAGTCTACCTAAATTAAAATTACTACACTGGAATTAATATAATCTTAGTATTCCTCATTTACGTCTTCACTTAAACTAGATTCTCACCAGAATAGTCACTCTCATGAGAAATTCGCCAAACAAGATCTTTTTTTTTCTTCTTGCTCGGCCTCTTTCTCTTTTTTTTCTTTTTCAGTTTCTACTAATGTTTTTATATGTCAAGCAGAGCATTACAGCGTTAGACGTCATGTTTCACTTGTGAAAGTAAATCTGTTGGGCACTCAGACAGCAATTCTACTCTACCAAACAGGACACATTATAGAAGGAAAAAAATTAAAAAAGGAGGAGCTACAGGAGCCGGAATGTATACTGGCATTTCTGTTTCAAGCTCCTAAATGGAACAGATTTGAAAGCAATGGTCCTTAGAGCATTGGCCACCTACCAGATGCTGTCAGTGTGCATTGCCCTAGCTCTCTATGTAGGTCAAATACTGATGAAACAATCTTGAGGGTACGTCTATACAGTTCCAGTACAGAAGCACTAATGTCATAAATATTTTTGGCCTTTTAAGGGTAGGATGATTGTACAAAACACAAGTTTGATCTTATTGTGGGTTTTCTGTAATCCACATAGGGTCTAAATTATACATTCAGGCTTAAATATAGATTGTCGAAGCCGTCTCTGCTTCCCCAGGTCCTTTGATTTGGGTACAGGTTTTAAAGAGTGAAATAAACACAAGTACCATCAGCTTATGTTCGGCTCTGTGCAGAGTGAGAGATGGACCCCAGCCAAGCACCTGTGAGCCCAACTCTGCTACCCTCTGGTTCCAGCTCGTTTTATTCAGTCTCAAGGGTGTGTTCAACATATACATATATCATGTCACTCATATATAACATAACAGTTCCTTAGGTCCAAATAATGAGTGGTTCTGGTTATTTTCTTCTAGCAAACTCATCTTATCTTACCTTCTTCACCCCGATCCAGTAATCCCTTGTCCTTCACCAATTTATGACTTTGCACTTTCTATGCTTCCCTCCCTAAGCTTTTATTCCCCTGTCTTCTATCTGCACATTCCAGTTACACACATAGATAGTTTATATTCTACAAGATATACACTAATATTTTAGTTAATGTCCTATTCCAAGTTATAGGGAAACAATTTGTTTCTTGTAACCACAAAAGCAATTAAAATCCCAAAAGTTATTCTATGTTTTGTGTATCTATGGACAAAAAACTGTTTTGACATTGATGTTGAACCCTTAAACCATACAAACAAATTCACAGGGCAGTTTGATTGGAGGACATCATAAAGTGTCAGTCTACATCTGTACTACCCTCAGTCATCTTTGACCTCATGTCATTATGTCAGAGTAAACACAAACGGGAAAACTGTACGTACAGACAGACAGACAGACAGACAGACAGACAGACAGACAGACAGACAGACAGACAGATAGATAGATAGATAGATAGATAGATAGATAGATAGATAGATAGATAGATAGATAGATAGATAGATAGATAGATAGATAGATAGATAGATAGATAGATAGATATGTGTATATACATACATACATACATACATACATACATACATACATACATACATACATACATGTTTGTACACTACAGTTCAAAAGTTTTAGAATGCTGTTCTCATTTAATAGTTTTCTTTATGTTTATGACTATTTACATTGTACGTACATTCTCACCGAAGGCCTTAAACACATATGCAATTATGTAACAAATGAAAAATTTAAAAAGAACTTAAAATATGTTTTATATTTTTGATTCTTTAAAGTAGCTGGCCTTTGCTGTGATGACTTTGGTCGTCTCTCAATGAACCTCTGGGAAGTTCTTTCAAACTTTGGAAAACTATTTCAGGAAGCTCATGGAGAGAATGCCAGGAGGACAAAGCAGCAATCAAAGCAGTAATCAAAGCAAAGGATCACAAATATGAGTGTATGTCTGTGTATATATATCCACATTTATATATATATATATATATATATATATATATATATAATATGCGTGTGTATATGTCTGTTTTATATATAAATACACACCAACTTGTGTTTCAGACATTGAAGTTGTATGATCTGTTATTATGTTATTGGCCTAATTTGAACAAATACTGGCTCAAATGAGAAGACCTAGATTAGAAGACCTACATTATTTTGCCAATAATGAGTGGATGTAAACCTCTGACCAGAACTGTATAATGACATATAGACAACTACTTTCAACCAGCAAAGGGGCAATGAAAGCTCTGTTTGACCGAGCCCCATTCACCTGTAGAGAATGAACCATTTTGCATGCAATCATCACTATCATAAAATTCAGAAAGAGCGTGTACTGTAACACCTTAGCTATATTGTGTCCATATCACAGATGATGCATTAAGGATAGTGATAGGAAGGGCAAATGGGTCACAGATTCCCTGTAGTGACCAATAAATATTTCACAGCAACCCACGCCTGTGTGTTGTATTAATTTCTTACAGAGACACAGGGGATGTTGATCCCCTGTTGAGGCAAGATTGACAACGAACATGAAAATGTACTTGCAGTGATTTTGTAGGCTATAAAATGCTTTGTGAAAATAAAAAAGAATGCCTGTACAGCAGCTTTTTTCTGTTTCAGAAAAGAGAGACATTGAATGGATTGGACATGTGGTCATGCATGGAAGAATGCCAATCTAGAAAGGGCTGATCAAGGGAGAGTAAGTCATTTCGCTTCCACTGACAATCACTCTCAGGCATGTTCTTGATTATGGATAAAAACAGGGGCCTGGTGAGAGTTCAAGACAGTTAAAAACTGTGTGCTATGAGACACTTTACACTTTTAAAGAGGTAGAGAAGTAAAAGGATAAGATTTGATTTTATTCATGCATATCAGCAATTTCTGCGAAGACACTGGTCTACACAATGCTAAAATGAATGCAATATAACAATATGACACATTGTTGTGAAATGTCGGTCAGCTGGCTAAAAGATGGGTATAAGACTTTTCTAATTCTCCTACAATCAACAGAATGGACTGTTTGGATATTAATACTGAAAAGCAGGGACAGTCATTGTGTGGAAAATCAATATCTCCACACAGCACTTTTATTTGGTATCACTGTTTAAAAACTCTTAATGCATGTTGTTTATTGGAGCAGAAGCTCATCTAACTACCCAGCTATTACCAGCTAGTCAAGTCAAGAAAGAAATTGCAGTGCATTGTCATAATACAACTTGTATATTTAATGGCATCACTTGCTAAGGGAAATTTAACTAATGTACTTGAAATGGCAAATAAAACTCTCAAAACGTCTTACACGCCATAATCTCAGAACAGTATGGTTATTTTTTTATTTATTAAATATTTTGTGATGTTAAGAGATTAGGTAATGCATTTTTTAAGCTAGTGCAATCTAACTTTAGCATCTGACATCTCAGTGCTGTCAACATGAATGTGGACAGAGTACATTCACTGTGACAGCACTAGTTAAGAGGTAGCCATTTTCTCAATTTATATTGTATTTATCAGACCTCACCCAAGAGAAATAGGCCTATGATCCAGGTTAATCAAACACGTCTGACTGCAAAAGAGTCTCAGCTCAAAATGAGACTCACTAGGCCTGGAATGATAATACACAGACAGACAAGTTAATAGAGAGGTCTGAGTTGGTGAAGTGATCAGTGGAACAAGAAACAGGATTAGACTAATTTCCAGAGTGACAGCAGAAAGCAAACAAAAAACACTTCAGGAGGCCAGCCCTAAGGTGCCAGACACCAACAAAGAGCATTAGGAGATGGGACTAAGGACATTTAAACTAGAGCTTGAGAACCAGCATAATCCCCCTCGTCCAAGACAGGGACTGAGAGAAGCAGAAACAAGTCATCCCCAACCTCCTTGACATTGAAACTTCAACGCGAAGTGGTGGTAGTGACTGTTGTTCCTGAGGTAGTCTGAGACAAGGTAGAGGCTGAGGTGGAGGTGTTGTTGCAGATCAGATGGGAGGTTTTGGCCATCCAAAGCAGAGCTGAAGGATGTTTTGTTGTGGCATCTGTGCCAGCTGTTTTTTTCTGATTTTATGGTTCTTGCAGGAGCTGAGAGTGGAGACCAGAATTGGGTGTGGTGGAGGTAGATTTTTGGGGGCTAATCTCCTTATTAGCAAGTCTGGTGCCCCATAAAGGTGACCTATGCTGTTTCATATATCTGTTTTCATCTGATTTGATATGGGGGTATGTCAGGCTGAAATAAGTTCCTGTTCTCCACACCCGCCACGTCCAATCACTCCTCAGTGGCTGCTCCAATCAACGGCAGGTTCGCACTCCTCCACAGCCAATCATCTCCCAGGGCATCACTTTTAAAGACCCTCTGCATGGAAAACACTGCTCTTCTGCTGTGCTTCGACGATCAGCTGCGACATGTCCGACTAGTTTCTGGCGACTTGGCGGTTCCTCATACTGTTTGTGACGAATTCCGCCCTCCTTCTTCCTCCTCCACTTGTAGGAGCTTTGACTGGCCTCTTGCCTAATGGCCCCTTTTCCCTCTGTCTCAGCTCCGGGCATGTGGAAAGCACCTTAAGAACTCCTCCAATCCATCTACTAAGTGTTGCTGAAGTCGCCCTGCCTTCACCGCGGCTCCCCCGCCGCCGCGTCTCCTGGCCCGGCTTCTCCAGTGGTTCTCCTCCGATCTCATCTCTCAAACCGATCTTCCCGCTCCCCAGGCTCCAACATCTTCTTCTACTCCGGTCATCCCACAATCTTCCCTGCTTCATTCATCTCGGCCATGGATTCTCTCCAGAGTTTCATATCTTCTTTACTCAGCTCCTCCGGAGTTTGCCTCCAATTCTGCCATATCAGCATTTCCTCATCTCCGACAACATTCAACTCACTCCTGGCTCCTCCCACAGACATTCAGCATCGCAACGCTCGTCCTGGCTCGTCTCTAAGGGTGAGATGTATCACTCCATTCTCTTTCTGAACTGTTTCCTCGTTCATATGCCCTTTAAGCACGCTGTGTTTCCCACTCCTCGTTACATTAAGGTAGATCATATAATTCCATGAATTCTATCTCACTCAGGCGCCGCTCCAAATCCTGCAGGGGCAGCTCATTCATCTATTTTCTCTAATATACTATCTCCCGAGGTTGATCACCGTTTCGCTTTACCTGATGGCTTAATGTTGTGTTTTAATTATCTACTCCCCTACCTTTCTAAGAATCCCTTTTGGCGAGCTTTCGGCCGCCTTTAAGCATTTCAGAGACGTCTTCTGCTCTGTTATCTGAGCGTAGAATAAGTGTGATACCTATTCCTCTCTTATCGTCGATCTTCTTTTCAAACATGGCTTCCAGATTTTTTTATCATATCACAAATCCTTCTCTGCCAAAGCTGCATCCAAACTAGCTCAATCAGGAGCTGCCTAGACTGGTTTATTCTTACCACTGAATTTTGTCATGACGTAAGCTACCTCTGATTCCTGCGGCTCGTTTGCCTCGTTTCAGTTCTTTACGGTCCTTACCATCTCAGTTAAAAATGATGGTCTCTCAAGCGGATGGTTCTCAATTCTTCCGTTGTCAGAGCCTTGCATGTGAACACATCATTATAGCTAAAAAATATACAGAATGTAAATACCTTAAGCAACTCTATCAATATGCTGCTTTAATCTTTTGCTTCATTATTTACCATGAATTTTACCTTAAATATTTACAGCCCCCATTTATCCTTGACAGTCTTTCCCTTGAGTGCTTTTACCACGTATATTTATTAAATTTGTAACCATCGCCTTCTATATTTTTTCCGTACAGTACATTAAATGTAATGCAAATTATTTTAATCGTCTGCGACTCTTTACTTGGCTTATTAAAACTAGTAAACCTTCGTATTAGCTCTCTCTAGCTGGGGGATGTACTTTTAAAAGCAACCTGTTTGCTGCATAGAACATTTAAATATTAATTTATGCATTCGAACATTTATACCAACCTTCTTCCTTTATTAATCAGGCACTAAGGAACCATTTACTGTTTTAATATGCTTCTTATTTATATTTTAGCCCATCTGATCGTGGAGCACACTTTCTTCATATCGGGTTGGCGCTGCGTTGTTCAGTTTCAGTCAACTGATTTACAGCACCTTCCAGGTTTAAGCGTTTTCAAATTTGAGCATTAACTACATTACTGCCGCAGCAAAATAACAAACTCTTACTAAACAATCCATGTACTGTCATTATTAGTAAGTTCGTTTAATGGATGTAGCTCTTACCTCCAGCGAATCTTGGCTGGCTGTAACTCATAACTCCATCATTTCTGCCAGTCATGTTCCAAGTTTCTAATCCAGTCCTCATGCCCTGTCTCATTTTAAATTTTCAGGTCTTCCGCCGTCTCTGTCCATCAGCCTACTTTTACCCTACTCCGATTATTCCTCTCTCCTTCCTCTTTCGCAATTTGCCAAACACTGCTGTCTCTCTAGTCTATCTCTTTCTACTTTCAAACCTTATTTCTTCGCCTGGCAAACTTTGAGCAATTTTGAGCATTGGTTTACATTCAGTCCTAGCTTCATCACTCATTGCTTGAACTTCATTGTTTTAAGCCACCCTACAGCCGCAGCTCTTTTAGCAGGCATCAATTTTCATTGAAAGATCATCTTACTTAGCCCATTCCAAGCCTTTTCTCTCATTACGCATTAACTTCTCCTCAAATACATCTCAAAACATTGTATATCGCAATGCGCATAATTCACCAGGTCGTTCCTTTATTTCTCGCCCTCTGAATCTGGTTAATTCCATCCCCTTTCTGCTAGATCTGGTTTCTTTAGACAAGTTTGCAGCTCTGACCTGTTTTTCTGGGCCGCTGTTCTGCAGAACCGTAATGATATATCTTTCCTTTATGATGACGTCGTCACGTCAGCAGACTCCATTCAGTATTGCATGGACGCAGCTTCGTCCGTGGGTTTTGGGGGATTTCTTCAGGGTCCATGGTTCGCTGCCATCTGGCCACTTTCTTTCCCCAATCCAAACCATCAGCCATTATGAGATGATCTCCATCTCTATTGCATGCTGCGCCTGGGGCAACTAATGGAAGGAACGCATAGCCGCTTTATGCGACAATGCAGCCGTAGTCGAAGTAAATAAAGGCCGCTCCTCTTCTAAGTCAATCATGCCAGATACCACCTTGAAGACCTGATACTCGACTAAATTCATCCCTCATTCCTCTATTCTAGTCAGCTAATTATTATTGTAATTCAGGCTTCGCTCCCTCCGCTCAAGTCTGATTCCTTCGCTTAGCAAACCTTTTCAAACCTTTGCATCGCTCATAATATTCCTCTTTACCCCGTTTGCATTCCTACCTTCTTAGCTTTTATTACTTATTGCTTCGATGTTTGGCATCTCAAACTCCCTTACTTTAAGAGTTTATTAGCCGGCATTAACTTCTCTTCTAAGGGCCACTTTACGAACCCATTCCAAGCCTTTTCTCAAATCATTCCATTAAACTTTTACTCTAAGGTCTTTAAAATCATAGCATTCCTAAGCCAGATCCGAGGAGACTTATCACTCCACCCATCTTAAAAGTTCTTCTCCTAGTGCTCCGTTCAGGCCCTTCTTCATCTCACTTAAAATTTCTTCTTTCCAGCGCCTGGATTTTAGCTTTTATAGCTTCCTTAGAGTAGGGGAATTTACTACCCCATCAAGCTCATCCAATTCTGCTAGAGTCCTAACTACTCCTCATCCAAAGTTTCATCCCAATTATTTTAAATTTATGTTAAACATTCTAAAAGAAAGGTCCTTGCTTTTATCTTCATTGGTCGTTTTAACGGTCCATCCTGCCCTTTTCATGTCATGCTAAATTTGCCATCAAACGACAAACTCATTTCGAATCGGGGCGGTCACTTCAGCTGCCTCACCAGGAGTTTCGATTTCTTCACTCCAACAACTCGGCCGCTGGTCTCGTCAGCGTTCTCTTTGTATTTCTGTCCTGACCTCCAATCTGTCTTATCCACTCAACAATTTATCAGTTCTTGGGTAACAACTCTCACAATTATTGGTGGTGGTCAGCCTTATCCAATCCTTTCCTCTAGCTAGATCAATTGTTAATCTTCCTTCGCTATTCCTGGTTCTCTTATCTAACCATTTTAAATTTGCATATTTTATTCTCCTATTTATTCATGTACCATGTTTTTAGATAATTTTATTCTAGTTTTCTCTCTTTCAGATGCACCTGGATCTCTGCCACTGGCAGGCAATTCCAACCAGCCTCGTCATGCTCCTCATTCAGCCTCTTCAGGCTCATCACTATCTACGCCATTGGCAGGCGTTTCATGCAGCCGTCGGGCTCACACACGCCATTGGCAGGTGTTTCATGCAGCCGTCGGGCTCACACACGCCATTGGCAGGCGTTTCATGCAGCCGTCGGGCTCACACAAGCCATTGGCAGGCGTTTCATGCTGCCGTCAGACTCACACGCCATTGGCAGGCGTTTCATGCAGCCGTCGGGCTCACACACGCCATTGGCAGGCGTTTCATTCAGCCGTCAGGCTCACACACACTATTGCCAGGCGTTTCATTCAGCCGTCGGGCTTAATCACCATTGGCAGGCGTTTCATTCAGCCGTCGGGCTCAATCACCATTGGCAGGCGTTTCATGCAGCCGTTGGGCTCAATTGCCATTGGCAGGCGCGTTTCATGCAGCCGTTGGGCTCAATCGCCATTGGTAGGCGTTTCATGCAGCCGTCGGGCTCTCACACGCCATTGGCAGGCATTTACAAACATGCCTTGGCAAGCATCTCAATCCTAAGCCTTGCCAGGCATTCATCTAACCACCTTGACACTGCCAGGTGCATCCCATCTTCACCCGACTTGGCATCGGCCATCCACGCATCTTCAGTCATAACTCAGGGTAAGCCCATTCGAGACTAATCATTATAAAATTTTGGTCTGCGTTTTACTCCCCGCTCATCTCAGATAATCAATAACTAATCTCCTTCAGTTTAGCCTCAGCCTGGCCTCAGCCCTTTTGGGGGAAGACGTACCTAATCAAAATCCTAAGATGTTTATTCAAACCTACTTCATCCTCAGCGTTTACGTCGCCCTCAGTGGTCCGAGCGCCAAAGAAATAATCTTTCATTAATAAACTCTTTAACTGTCTTCTTGTTGTTTCTCCTTTATGTCTTTCCAGGTTGAAATGAAATTTGAGGAAGAATGGATACGAATTTCCTCAGCTTCCACTCTGAGCCTGTTATTTTGAACAAAATCAATGTTTGGTTATTTTCTTTGTTTCTGAGAAGAATTCTTATTAATATTATTCTTATCAAGAGCCACTATGCACAGACAAACTTACTTGTCTGAAGCATCCAGCCACTCCTGAACGAGGGAAAACATCAGAAGTGTCTTACCTGGCCTCAAGAAAAAAAAAAAAATGCTTTTGCTCAGCCCAAAGTCCTCTTTTTATATGAAAGCAGAGGTTACATTTCATTTAGAAATCAAGGTCCCAGAGTCTGAAGGAAGAGTGGAGAGGCACAGAATCTGCACTGCTTGAAGTCCAGTGTGAGGTTTCCAGTCAGGGATGATTTGGGGAGCCATGTCATCTGCTGGTGTCGGTCCACTATCTTTTCTGAAGTCCATGGTCAGTGCAGTCATCTATCAGGATATTCTTGAGCACTTCATGCTTCCTTCTGCTGACAAGCTTTTTGGAGATGCTGATTTAATTTGGTACCTGTCCACACTGCCAATGGTGAACACCATAGAGAAACTCTGGAGTATTGTCAAGAGGAAGATAAGAGACACCAGACCCAACAATGCAGATGACCTGAAGGTCTCTATCAAAGCAATCTGGACTTCACTTACGCCTCAGCAGAATTACATTATCCATGCCACACTACATTGATGCAGTATTTTAAGCAAAAGGAGCCCCAACCAAGTATTTTTTCAGAAGCCTGAGATGTCTGTTTAAAATATCCTTTCTTCAGTGATGTATTTTAATTCTAGCCTGAATTTTGGGTTTTCATTATCTGTAAGCCAAATCATTAATCAGTTACAAGAAGGAAAAGGGACTAATTTCACTCTGTGATCAAAAATGTTTAGATCAAAAATGTGACAAAAATAATTCTCTAAATATGTTTTATTAGTGAAGATCGCTGCCCTATTAGGTCAACATCTGGCAATCCACACAATTTATACCTTGTGTATTTAAGATTATACTTATCTTCACAAGTGTTTTAAACATTCCTGTTATCATTACAATAATTTTGCTAAGGATTACGGTGTGATTGTAATTTTTAACTTAAAAATCACAATGTTTCTGTTTTGACTTTTAATATAATAATTTATCTATCTATCTATCTATCTATCTATCTATCTATCTATCTATCTATCTATCTATCTATCTATCTATCTATCTATCTATCTATCTATCTATCTATCTATCTATCTATCTATCTATCTATCTAT